>SJYC01091014.1:0-48373 GCA_006408675.1 Madoqua kirkii
AGGAAAAAGTATGAAAAATAATGAATGTATACATGTAACAATCACTTTGCTGTATATCGGAAACTAACGCGTACTCTTGCCTGGAAAATCCCATGCACGGAGGAGCCTGGTAGACTGCAGTCCATGGGGTCGCTAGGAGTCGGACACGACTGAGCCACTTCCCTTTCACTTTTCACTTTCATGCATTGGAGAACGAAATGGCAACCCACTCCAGTGTTCTTGCCTGGAGAATCCCAGGGATGGGGGAGCCTGGTGGGCTGCCGTCTATGGGGTCACACAGAGTCAGACACAACTGAAGTGACTTAGCAGCAGCAGCAACACACCGTTGTAAATCAATTATCCTTTAGTAAAAGTAAAGAGAGCTATTTAACATGGACAATGAAAGCTAAATTAAATATGCAATACCACATCTAGAAATTTATTCTAGATGTGTAAATAGTATGATACTATTGCATTATGGCTTAATAGATACATAACATGCAATAGAATATTATACAATAATTAAAAAGAATGTGACATTTTGTATTTTGTAATCAGTACTTTATAATAACTTCAAGTGAAGTACAACCTTTAAAATAGTATAAAAATTTTATTAAAAAATAAATAGAAACTTCCCTGATGGTCCAGTAGTTAAGACTCTGTGCTTCCACTGCAGGAGGCATGAGTTCAATCCCCGGTTGGGGAACTAGGATCTCACATGTCACACGGAGCAGCCAAAAATAAATTTTAAAATATTTAAATAAATAAAGACTATCCATAAAAGGAAAGTCTAAATAAGTTAGAATGAATATCATAACAGAGAGTGATCAATAGCAGTATTTGCAGCTATTGTTATAATAATGTACATATTTAATTCTTGCAATAACTAATTTACCAGCAGAACACCACAGACCATCATATCATGCTAAAAAAGTTTGTTTTGAAAGTCCCTTATGGTTCAATGGAGAAAGGAAGCCATGATGTAATACAGTGTGGAGAGAAAAGTAAGAGCCAGTGAGACATGAATTCTGGGTTATACTAAAATTTTTAGAAACTATTAATTTACTTTAAACAAGGAAGGGCTAAGATCATATTTACACTTTTTAAAATAACTGGAAGTAAAAATACAAAATAATGTATTGGAGATGGGCAAAATTGATGCCTTGTGGCTCAGTCAGTAAAGACTCTGCCTGCAATGCAGGAGACCCAGGTTTGATTCCTGGATCAGAAGATCTTCTGGAGAAGGAAATGGCAACACACTCCAGTATTATTGCCTGGAGAATCCCATGGACAGACAGCCTGGCAGGCTGCAGTCCACAGGATTGCAGCAGTCGGACACGATTTAGTGAGTAAACCACCACCACCCAAAACTGATGCAAAAAGATTAGCTAGGAGACTATCACAGCATTTTAGGCAGTAGAAAATGGTGGCCTGGATGAGTTAAGAGGATTACGATTAGAAAGAAGTAAATGTACTCAAGATGAGGTGGGAATTGGTAATTTTTAGATGGAGGGAAGTGGTAAGAGAGGAAAATTGAAGATGATGCTGAAGTTTTGGCTTTAAATAACTAGAAAACTGATACAATCATTTCCTGACATTAGAACAAAGAAAGGCAGAAAAACTTGAGTGGGAAATATTACTCTGGACTAGTTCATTTTGATGTATCCAAAGGTATCTAAGTGACCATGTTGCATAGATGCTTGATGTATTGGTTTCAATTTCCAGAATCAGGTCAAGACTGAAGACTTGGATTTGAGAGTCATTATCTATCCAATATTCACTCTCTCCTCCACTGCTAGCAAGACCCTAATTCTGTGCAGAGATAATAAGCCCAACTAAAAATGCGCACTTTCTCAGACTTATTAACATATAGGATTGTTCAGATAACACAGATTGCTCCCAAGAAGCACTTCTAGGAACTTCAGGGAAGGTCTTTGTTTCCATGACACAAGCATAATGTTTTCATCACTTGTCCTTCCCTTTCTTTCTACCTGAGGAACCAAGGTCTATCTGGAGACACAGCAGCCATATTACAACTACCTTCCTAGTAGAAGTGTAATTGTCTGATATGTGAATGTTTCAGTCATGTCCAACTCTTCGTGACCCCATAGACTGTAGCCCATCAGGCTTCTCAGTCCATGGGATTCTCCAGGCAAGAATACAAGAATGCATTTCCTTCTCTGATTATCTGATGGAAATAGATAAAATGTGAGAGAAACCAAAAGATAATGTAAAGCAAGGAGTACACATGTTTAAAGACAAATCCTAAGCAATTGCAAAATTGAATTTTGATTAGAGGAGAAAGGGCTAGAGGAATAAAATGAGACTGACTAGCCAAAGATGCTGGGAGAAAATGACACTGTGAAAGGAAAGAAGATGAGAAAAGAAGATGTTTCAACAATAAAGGAGTGGTCGATAATTTTAAATGCTATTGAGAAATTAATACAAATAATATTTTCCATCTAGGAAATCTAAGACAAGTAAGAGTTGTCTTACTACAGGAGAGTTCAATAAATGGATCTGCCGTCGGATGACAATCAAAATCTGGCACAATTGAACATTCAATGATTCCTGAAATATGAATGCCTTTTGGATATTACTTTTTCTCCTTGGACTTGACTGTTGTATATTTTTCTTTGTTTTATCACCTTCCTGGAGAGTTCTTCCACATCCATTGCCAGATAGAAATATCCCCATCATTTCATTTGTACCTTCTCAATGTCACTTGCAACTCACTTACAGCAAAATGAATTTTTAATATTTGGGACATTTAATTGACTGTTTTATATTTTTGCTGAGATACCAAGGTTTCAAAAGTCGTTATTCTGCAGAAAATCCTAGGTCACTTATAAGAAAAATTCAGTTCTCATCTGACTGAAAAAAATCTCCCAGCAATATTAAAGCAGATCCCCAACCAGCATTTCATAATTTTCCTTTGTGTGAGAGAAACTGTGACTGCCTGAACAGAAATTTACCTAGCACGAGGACCAGCTCAGAATATGATCACAATTATTGACGTATTACCCCTGAGAGACAGCTCAAGAGATAAATCACTGGATCACTTTTATGATTAGGGAGAAGGCATTTTATAAAGATGAGCGCCATAGGACATTTATTTTTACTCCAGGGCATGCCCACTGTATGGCAGCCAATAAAATATTCATTTTCTGCTTTCCTCCCTTTTGCGGGGGCAGAGGTGGGTGGGTAATGGGCTGTCATAAGGAGCCATAAAGCGTCATTATGCTAAGAAGCTTTGAGATAAGTGGAGCCAACTCACCTCCTACTCGAGTCAGGAGCAAGTGTCTTTGTGGCATGTTTGTGTTCCACGTGTTTGATGGCCAGACGAGGCCCCGTAAGTTATGAGCCAGGACCTAGTCAGCCAGGGGAGGACACCGTGCCAAAGAAGAGCAAGGGCCTGGCTGCCAGGTATTCTCCAATGAGATTAAGGAAAGAGGTGCCGTGAGAGCTTCTGGCTTCTCTGCAGTTTCCTTCAAAGTGAAGTTCTGGAAGCTCAGAGAGGTGGAATCTAGCAAGTAGTGTTTTTGAAGTTGTTGGAGTCAGTGGCTTGCCTTTGGGGAAAACAAAATCAAATTGGTAACTGCTAATATAATGCTGTATTAGTTTTCTTTCATTTTGTAACAAATTACCACCAACTTTGTGTCTTAAAACAACACCCATTTCAAGTCTGACAATTCTTGTAGGTCCAAAATCCAGGCATAGCACAACTGTGTTCTCTGCTCAGGGTCTCATAGGACTGAAATCAAGATGTCTACCAGGTGTGGTCTCATCTGGAGCTTTCTGTCCTTTCCCAAGATCTTGCAGTTCCTAGTGGTCGTAAAATGGGGCTTCTTTTTTTAAACTGCCTGTCAACCAGGGTGCCTTTCAACAACCACAGGCCACCCCCAGGTCCTAGGTAACTGATTCCCTCCACAGATGGTCCACAACATGGCTGTTGGCTTTCCTCCAGGCCAGCAAAAGTGGACTCGAGCCTTCTGGGAAGGCACGGACACTTTTACAGGGTGTACCTGGCTAGGTCAAGTTCACCCAAGAAATAATCACAATTGCTTTGTTTTTGTGGTTTAGTTGCTAGTTCATGTCCGACTCTGTGAGTCCATGGACTGTAGCTCACCAGGCTCCCATGGGATTATCCAGGAGAGAACATTGAAGTGGGTTGCCATTTCCTTCCTCAGGGGGTCTTCCCAGTCCAGAAATCAAACCCATATTCTTTACCACTCTCGCCACCCAGGAAGCCCCATGTAATGTACGAGAAAGTAAAAGTGTCAGTCGCTCATTTGTGTCCAGCTCTCTGTGAACCCACACTCTGTAGTCTAATGCATACACAGAGTTAAACGTGTTTCATCGTACCAAAGGCATGCAGACGTGTGCACACACACAGACACATTCGGATAACCAGGCCATTTCTGCTCCTTCCACACGTCCACTCTCAGGAGCAGCTTGGCTTCTAACATATTTAAAATAATGGACTTCTGCAGTTATTTCCTGACACAGCTTCTGGGTAGTACCTGCTATGGCTGTTGAAGATTCAGCTCCAGATTTCAAACACACGACGCAGACCAGCCAGCGGGCAGCTTCCTCTCTTTGGTATCGTGAGCTTCTTTCAGTATAACCGCTTGTGCATGAGGCTGAGCCCAGGAGAGATCTGAGGCTTTAGCTCATTAGCCCTGAGTTCCCAGAAGTGGTGGAACTGAGGTCTCAACCACCTGTCATGAGATGGTGACATTTCTTCAGGAGAGCTGGTTTGATCTGGAAGGTTGCTGCTACCCGGCTGCTGTGGGGTCGGGGGAAATCCAAACTGACATTGAATAATTGAAGCACTCTGTTACCTGAGTGATGCTAACGGGGCGTTCCTTCTCTCCAGCATGTGGCTCACTTGCCATTTTCCTTATACTCTTACACATTCTGAACTTGTTCTTCATCCTGCTTCCCCCACCCTCAACCACTGACAACACAGCTGCCCTCTTTCCCTAGCCCGTTTCTGCTATTCTTGAGTTTTTAATCAACCCATCATCCATTTGATTGCAATCCCCATGACCGACATCCCTGCTCCACTGGTTTCTTGCAAGGTGTTTCATTTTATGTAGCTTTTCATTTGTGCTTCAGCTTTGAAATTAAGGCACTCTGTGACACTTGGTTAAGTCATTTAATCTCTCAGATTCTCTATTGTTTAGTCTGTAAAACCTGGATAAAACAATCCTCTAATTACTTCACAGTGTTGTTGAGAGGAAGAAGTAATATGCGTACGCATTTTTGTGTGTGTGAACTATAAACACTATTCTGATGTTCTTGTTAGAACAGAGACAGTAGCATGCTGGTACTGTGAGTTGAAGACCCAGGTGCAAGCACAGTCACAATCATTCCCTATGTCTCGGGCAACTCATCTCGCATGGACTTTCATCATTCTAGCTTTCGTATCACTTGCTTTTACCATTTCCAGGGTCTACAGTTTTCCTTCCCACCAGCAAATTGAGCTCTTGAACTGGGTGGACTGAGGGATAAGTCTAACTCCCTGGTGCCTGCCACTGTCTAGTGAACCAACCAGCTTCCTTCTGCTTTGATAGCTAACCCCTCTGCAGAGAACCCATGAAGGAGAGTGATGCGATCTGACTCTGTCCACCGCCCCCCCACCTCAAATTCATACATTCATACATTGGAGCCTTACTTCCAATGTAATGTTACTGGGAGGTGGAGGTGGTAGGGAGTTGGGAGTTGATTTGATGATGAGGGTGGAACCCTCCTGAAAGGGGCTGCTGCTGCTGCTAAGTCGCTTCAGTCGTGTCCGACTCTGTGCGACCCCATAGACGGCAGCCCACCAGGCTCTGCCATCCCTGGGATTCTCCAGGCAAGAACACTGGAATGGGTTGCCATTTCCTTCTCCAATGCATAAAAGTGAAAAGTGAAAGTGAAGTCACTCAGTTGTGTCCGACTCTTCGCGACCCCATGGACTCAGCCTACCAGTCTCCTCCATCCATGGGATTTTCCAGGCAAGAGTACTGGAGTGGGGTGCCATTGCCTTCCCTCATAAAAGAGGACTGGGAGAGACCCTTGTGCCTTCTGCCTTTTGAGTACACAAGAAGTCTGTGGCTTGAAAGAGGGGACATTCCTGGCACTTTGATCTTAAACTTTCAGGCTCCAGAATTGTAATAAATAAATAAATAAATAAATAAATAAAAGTTTCTGTTTGTTCATAAGCTCCCCAGTTTGTGATATTTTGTTATAGCTGCTCAAGTGAACTAAGACAGAGGGAAATACTCAGATGGTACCATCCTCCTTTTAACAAACAAGCTCAGGAGCCACTTCACAAAGGTGGACCTTCACCTTTGAAAGGGCTTGGCAGAAGGCATCTCTGAGATAGCCGCTACTAAGTCAACCCTGCCACACTTTCCAAAATAGGAGAAGGACCTGACCAGATTCTCCATTCATAAACAATAAACTCATAGGAACAAAGAGACTGTGGCCACTTAGCTCAGGGCTGCAGGATCAAACAATGATCATCAAACTTCTTTGCTAATTAGGGAGCTTGCCGAATTCCCCAGTATCAGGAAAACTGGGACTCTTTCTTGGTCATGGTGCCCTTTCTATTTTACATTCAAATTCTTAAGTGTTTAAACATGTTTTCTTGTTAGTCTTTGTATATTTATCTTCCTTATGATGTTGAAAGCTTGGAGAGCTTCACCAATACAACGTTCAAGGCCAAGTTGTTTTTGGAAACTGGATGACTTAGACTCTCCAAAACTAGCCAAGGGAGGAACAAGGAAAGCAAGGGTGAGAGTATGCAGACAGTAAATGGAAACATAGTATGAAGGTCTACTTAGGCTTCACATTTTTCAGATAGTAAGATTCTTTAACAATTGATTCTCCAATGGAAGTTCATATTGTACACTGAGAACAAGGATTGGCCCTTTGCCAGCATTTTCACTGGCCGTCTTTGGTGGCTGGAAAATGATTGGAGGGACACGCAGAAAGCACATCTGCTCCTGTTAGTTCACCAACAGAGAGACAGACAGGCCTAAAATGAGCCAGTGTTCATCCCCAGTGCGCAAGGAAGGAGAGAACAGGCAGGAATGTTTCTGAGGAGGTGGAAGTTTCTGGCAGTAACACTTTTCAGTTGGATATGGAGCAGAAAAAGGGCACTGGCTGGAGAAGGGCAAGATTTTTCAAATGCTTTTGACCACGATGGACTGAAATAAATATTTTTTGCCTTTTGTTTTGTATTATGACCCAGTTAAACCACACACACACACAGATACAAACAGACACATATGACTGAAACAAAAATTTATATAGAAATATTTAGCTTTAAAGTATGTGATTCAAAAAAAAGTATGTGATTCAGACTTGCATTTCTATTCCATTCTATTTCATTTTGTAGAAAATATGATTGTGACAGGCTACACTGGGTGTGACCCTGTGAAAAACACGTCATAGGAAATATTCTGAGAGTTATGGTGGATCTGTCTTACCTCCTTTCTTCCTTAGAAATGAAATTTTGCTTTTTTGGAAGGTTTGGGTTTAGGATGGGGAGCTGTGATAGTAAATGGTTTTGGTGTACAACTTTCCTGTGTACAATGTGACTTCAAAAACATCAAAAAATCTAGACCTTTTCCTCATCGCTTCTCTGACACCTGAAATTTATCATCACTTTCATCTTCTGCTTCAGCAGAGGTGTATCAAGTATTTGCTGTGTGTCAGACACCTTTTTTATGAAGGTATTTTGGGTGGTCATTCTCTTTTCTGCTTTTAGATGATTTCCCTTTTCCTTGAAAAAAAAAAGCCCACATTGTAGAATTATTTTCAGTGACTTGGAGAAAATATACATCGATTTCTACTTGTTCAAAATGTTTTTAACTGATAGAAAAGACATTTGATTTGTGGCTTTAATGTTCAAGATATGGTTTAATATTCCAGAGAGGAAGAGGTTGGTATACATGAAGAAATGTATAATAATAACATTTGTGTCCAAGCCAGCTTTCAAAATATATAACCCATCACCTAGACCTGTCTATCCATGAATTTCAAGCACCTTATTCTCATGTAGGAAAACAAAAATACTTCATTGGCCTTTTGCTGATAGAAAGAAAAATGCATCAGTAATCACCGGACACTTGCTAACTAATAGATGCTTGTCCTTTCTCTAACTGTGTCAAGCTGTCAGCCAGGACAGGACCATATAAAATGATCTGAACTCTTTTGTCTATTTGTTTCCACTGGCATATTCAGAAAATCAGTCTGAGTGGCTTGTCTTACCTGAAGTAATAGCTTGATATTTTTTAAGGTCCCATGTAATATCTATATGCTCATCAAAATATTGTTCTTTCTCACCTTTATTATCAGGTTAAAATTTTGACTGTGTTTTCCTCCTCCAGATCTATCCTTCTACAATTTAGCCTACTGACTATTCATATCAAAAATTGGTCTTCACAGCTTCTTATTCATATCCCCAAATTTTCTAACTCTGTTCATTGCTACATGTAATCCTTTTTCTTGGAGTGTCTTTCCTAACTTGGAGTCTTGAAGTTTACTAATCCTTTAAGGATCAGTTGAAATATTATTATTCACTCAATGACTTATTTAGTCAGCAATATGATCTTATTACACACATACTAGATCCCAAGATTTCTATTCAGCCCAGAGATAGATACATCTATAATAATAATAATAACATTATTAATATCATTACTATTATTGTTATTGTTATTATATATTTCAAATTCTCATGATGCTTACAGTCTAATTGGGAAGGAAAGCGATTGAACAGGCAATTGCTTTATAATGTGACTATTATCATGTTCTGGAAAGTACAGAGTGTTCTGAGTTTCCATAAGAGAAACATTCAAACTCAGCCTATTGGAAATAGAGAAGGCTATAATAAGTAACATTTAGTTTAAAACTAAAATAGATGAAAGACATTAGGGAGCAAAGAAGGGGAAAGTATGTATGAGAAATCTATAGCTGAGAGAGCATAGCAATTTAAGGAGCTAAAGACACTTTATAATGGCAAACTAAAAAAGGACAATTGAGGCTTGGCAACTAAGCAAAAACCAGATATTCATCCATCCTCAAAGAAATAAGGAGCCCTTGAAATATTTTAGAGGTTTTCCTGATAGCTCAGTTGGTAAAGAATCCACCTGCAATGCAGGAGACCTGGGTCCAATCCCTGGTTTGTGAAGATACCCTGGAGAAGGGAAAGGCTAGCCACTCCAGTATTCTGGCCTGGAGAATTCCATGGACTTCATAGTCCATAGGGTTGTAAAGAGTTGGACACGACTGAAGAACTTTCACTCACTCACTGAAATATTTTAAGCAGAATAGAATAGGAAATTCTTATTCTATAAGAATATAAAACATTATATATTTTAATATTGTGTGTGAAAATAACAGTGTTGGCCACCTAAGGAAATCTAAGGAAGTGCAAACTTGAAATAAGAGGTTCTTGCAGAAGTCCAGGTGCAAAACAAAGACGGCCTGAACCGGAGAAGAGGAAAGAGAGTGAACTGAGAAGGTCGGGACTTTAGTGGCAGAGTGCAGGCTTTGCTGAGGGATGGGGGGTGTGGGAGGGAGTGGGAGGGGAGGCAAGCCTCGTGCCCAGTCGCATGAACTGGATGATGGGAACACTGGAGGCACCAAGCAGAACACACAGGTGGAGGAATGATTTAGGGTAGAAGTTGGTTTTAGATTTGGGAATGTTAGTATTACCATCCTTGTGGGAAAGCCAAGTGAAATAGGATACCAAGACCTGAATATCAAAAGATACTTAAGGGTTTTAGTCGTGAACTTGTGAATGAGCATCACCATATGATGATCATTCGAACCTTGGGAGTGGACAGCGTTTACAGGGGCAGATAGTGAGAAGATTTAGGACAAACTCTGAGGAACACAAAATCTAGTATCTCGGAAGAGTAGAATCCCAGAGCAATGAAAAAGAACCACCAGAAGGATATGGGAAAATCAGGTATGAGACAGAGAGTGCTTTAAAAAATAGAGGGTCTGCAATATTTCCAAGTAATCCAGTCAGATAAGAACAGAGATGTGGTGTCCCTAGAAGTACCAGTTTGCCCAGGAAAGTCCCGATTTTTGCTCTAAAAACATCATTTTGAATGGTCCACTTTTTACTACCAAAAGCACCCCATTTGGGGTGATAAATAGTAGACTTATCACTGGGAAGGATATTTTAGAAGAATTGAGGTGTGCAGAAACTAGCAAAAAGTAGATTGAGAACTGAATTTTATAGACTGCGTTTGAAACAAAACACAGGATAGATGGCTCTTTGGTTTGACTGTGACCGAAAAGAGAAGGGAGATTTATGTAATAGCGGAGGAAGTCTAAGAGAAAAGGGAAGAGGCTTATAATAACCATATTTAAATATTGACAGGAAAGAACTTATATGCAAAGGAAAGATAATGACCAGAAAAAAAAATTTTTTTTCAGAACATAGGAAAAATTTGAGGTGGAAATACCAAAAGATGTGTGTCAGGAAATAAAATGGTAACTTTTCTATTTCATCCAAAGGAAAGGAAAAAAGATGAAGAACTGAATACAGGTCAGTGCATGGATACACTGGAATTTTCTATTAGATGACTAGCATGGATACACTGGAATTTTCTATTAGATGACTATGTTTTGTCCTACGCGCGGTTACAGGCTAGATTATTTGCTTCGATGCCTTTGTTCACATATTTAAACTACATTTTTTTGAGTGTTAATCAAAGTCCAGAAGGTTAACTAGTATCAGCTGAATTTTGTGAGGATAAAACTGAAGATTAGCTATGTTAGGATATATTTTCAGGGGGCAAATGTAGGCACCTGCAGGAAGGCTGAAGGAAGCTCCTCCTGTGATGACAAAATCTGAGCTCTGAATCCTGTGTAAACCTGCTATTTTTTTTCATTCCCACACATATTAAACACAAATTTTTCCAATTCCCAGTCCTTGTTTTGAAAGTGGTAGAAAGCGATGGGAGAGAACACTTCTACTAAATGCCTCCCTGATTTCTCCTTTAGGATTCCATCCACACTTTATAAGAAAAGGGAGGACCAACCTGTTACCACAGCTCTTCTGTATTCCAAAGATATCATGCTCTTGGTTTTACAAGTTTGATGGTAGTAGGAACTTCCAACTGACACCTAGCATTAAACACTGGACAATATGAATTAGGTTTTTTGTACCAGAAATGGAAAGCATTGTGAGTTTAGAGATAAAATGTGCATGTGTGTTCTCAGTCACTCAGCTGTTCCCAACTCTGTGACCCAATGGACTATGGCCCCCTAGGTTCCTCCATCCATGGGATTTCCAGGCAAGAATACTAGAGTGGGTTGCCATGTTTTCCTCCAGGGAGGAGAGCCTGGCTCACTATAGCGTCCATGGGGTCACAGGAGTTGGACATGACTGAGCACAAGCACAACCACAAAGTATATTTCCAGCCTTGGTTTGAGGACATGTGTCTGGAGGTACATTCACTTGAAATCTCTGCTTTTGCAATTTAGAAGAGATATGTTTTGGTAATGGGCACACTGTCCAAAAATATGCACCTGCCCCAGCCCTTTGCTGCAAAGTCCCATGAGAAAGGCAGTGCAGATGACATCTCTCCTCAATCCCAACCCAAGTGAAATACCAACTAATGTGGGCATCAGACCTTATAGCAATGAGTTAGAAGAGCTATTATAAGAAGTTTAATTCAGATATAATTCTCTTCCCTGATGTTGCAATTGCAAATGAAAATGAAAGACTCCAAAGACAGGCACAATCCACATGGTGGTTCATTCCTTTCCTATTTCAGGTTTCACTTTGCCCTGTCATGTGCTCAGGAATGGGACTTTCTCCATAACTACAGGTTGCAAATGGCAAGTAGTATAGTCTAGTCATGATAGTTCCATCCCCGTTGCAAATAATCATTAGAGGAATAAAAACATGACAAAAATTCTGTTCAAAAAGATGAAGGTGAAAAATCTCAAAGCTTAAGAAAAGATGTAAGAAGAGACTCCAATGCTTTCTTGCTCCCAGTAAGGTTGTGGGTGGACAGTTGTCTACAAGTGGGATACCTGAAGGCATGGCTGCCATTTTATGACCGTGAAGGAAGAGATTGGATGCTGATCACCAATGTGGAGCAGAAAGCAGAGTGGACATAAGGAAAGGTCTTGATGCTGTTGTCACATTGCTGAGCGAACTGACTCTGTTACCAACAGACTCCAGGCTCATTGGTATTTGCAGCTCCAAATCACCTTCTACTACTCTATCCCATGCACAGAGGAGCTTGGTGGGCTACGGTCTGTTGGGTGGCAAAGAGTCAGACATGACTGAAGTGACTTAGCATGCAAATTATGTACACCCTTAATTAGTTTCACAATTGGCAGTCCTTTTATTACCTTCTGATGGAATGAATACCCATGGGTCCACTCCAGAGAGAGAAGGTAGCATAAAAAGCACAAAAATAGCAGAAGTACTATTATCCTAGAACCGGAAGTCCATCAACCCTGTCAGACTCCTGATACTCTGAGCCAGGAACAGAGCTCAGTCTCTCTGCTGCCTCTGCTGGCCTCCCTTGGGCACTGACACCCATTCCCTAGGTCTCAGTGACCTCACTGGCATTTCCTGTTTGGTTTTCCACACAGTCCCAACCTCATGTGGTCTCATCCCACTGTCATTCACACAACAGTATAGTATGTTCTCAATTTTGAACTTGACTCATAACTTTGGTGTGCTTCCCTCGTGACACAGTGGTAAAGAATCTGCCTGCCAAGGCAGAAGACTCAGATGCAACTGTGGGTCAAGAGGATGTCCGGGAGAAAGGAATGGCAACTCACTCCAGTATTCTTATCTGGGAAGTCACATGGACAGAGGAGCCTGATGGGCCACTCTTCATGGCATCACAGAAGAGCTGAACATGATTTAGTATCTAAACAACAATTTTTCATTTTTAAATTATATATCACTATATTATATATGACAAATACTGGGCTGGAAGAAGCATAAACCGGAATCAAGATTGCTGGGAGAAATATCAATAACCTCAGATATGCAGATAACACCACCCTTATGGCAGAAAATGAAGAGGAACTAAAAAGCCTCTTGATAAAAGTGAAAGGGGAGAGCAAAAAATTTGGCTTAAAGCTTCAGAAAAGGAAGATCATGGCATCTGGTCCCATCACTTCATGGGAAATAGATGGGGAAAGAGTAGAAACAGTGTCAGGCTTTATTTTTTTGGGATCTACAATCACTGAAGATGGTGATTGCAGCCATGATATTAAGAGATGCTTACTCCTTGGAAGGAAAGTTATAACCAACCTAAATGGCCTATTCAAAAGCAGAGACATTACTTTGCCAACAAAGGTTCATCTAGTCAAGGCTATGGTTTTTCCACTGGTCATGTATGAATGTGAGAGTTGGACTGTGAAGAAGGCTGAGCAGCGAACTGATGCTTTTGAACTCCGGTGTTGGAGAAGACTCTTGAGAGTCCCTTGGACTGCAAGGAAATCCAACAAGTTCATGCTAAAGGAGATCAGTCCTGGGTGTTCACTGGAAGAACTGATGCTGAGGCTGAAACTCCAGTACTTTGGACACCTCATGCAAAGAGTTGACTCGTTGGAAAAGACCTTGATGCTGGGAGGGATTGGGAGCAGGAGGAGAAGGGGATGACAGTGGATGAGATGGGTGGATGGCATCACCGACTCGATGCACATGAGTTTGGGTAAATTCCGGGAGTTGGTGATGGACAGGGAGGCCTGATGTGCTGCGATTCATGGGGTCACAAAGAGTCAGACACGACTGAGTGACTGAACTGATCTGATAGCATATATTTTAATAATTATTTTAAAATTCTATAATTTATGTTATATATAACATACAATTTTATGTGAGATATATGTATATCTTATATTTAAAAGTTCTCCTGATGTCAAAAATTACCATCTTTGATTTTTTTAATGACTTCACCATCTAATGACTCTGCCATCTCTTTGTAGTTCTACTACGAACTAATTTTCATATATTTCCAATTTTATGTTGTTGTTTTGACTTTTCATTTTTTTTTCCTTTTCCTTAATTAAAACCTGGCGCCCCCCCACCTTGATGACACTTCTATTCTCAAACTATTAGTAAAGAATGATCATCTTCCACTGTTCTTTATTTCTAGTATTTGTGTGTATGTGTGCACACATGTGTACATGTGTTCACTTGTGTGTGTGTGTGTGTGTGTGTGTGTGTATACATGCACATATCTACATGAATTAGATGGCATTTTGAGGAAGAGACTGAGAGAAAAGAGGCTATTACACTCTCCACTTCAATGATCAACCTCTTTTTTTTTTGGAAGTTCTAACTGAATCAGTATCCGTTTAGCCTTTATGTTATTTATGTTCAAGACTCCATGACACTCTTGGATGCATTTTAGGAATTCGACATCAAACTCATAGCTTACATACCATTCTAAGGGTCTCACTTATTTAGGTAGACATAGGAACCATCTAAGGATTTTATGCTTAAATGTGATTGTGTCACATTTCACTTTTAAATCAGTCATGCTGAAAGCTGGGTTTATTAATAAAATGTACTGGAGGCGGACACATCTGGAATACAGGAGGCCCTTCAGGAGACTGTGTCAGTAATCCAGAAAATATTTGATGAGGGTTTAAATGAAGGGAATAGTATCAGAAATGAAAAGGGTGGACAAATTTAGGAAATGCTTAGACAGTAAAGTCAGTGGGATTTAGTCACTGATTAGATACAGAGTGAGGCAGGCAGAGTCAAAACATTTCCCCATGATTCACTTGAGTTATGAGTAGGAACTAATGGCCCACAAAATAGAAAGCATAATAAAGTTGAAATAGCAATAACAGCCATCATTAATTGAGCACTTACATACCAAGCATTCTTCAACATGACTTTCATTTTTTCCTTTCACCTTCATGTCTTAAAGAGGCTAACCTTTATTATTTTCATCTTCAGAAGACAAATGACAGGTACAGAAATGTCAACAAGCTTACATAAGGTCACACAGCTGGGGAATGATGGAACGGGCATTGGTCCTGAGACTCTCTTGACCTCAGACTGTACTCAGTTTTACAAAGCAAGGTTTTGGGGACTTGAGGAGGTAAGAAGTGATGCAATGAGTTCCATTTCATAGATGCTAGTTTTGAGATCCCAGAATTTTTCTTAAATAAAAGTTTAGTTATAATAGTTTGAATCTCTGGATAAACTTAGAGATTTGAGAGAATCATTAACTTAACAGCAGGTCATATTAGATAATATTTGAGTGGATGACTGAATTCAGGGAACTGTGGAGAGTAAGATTTAGAGTGGGCTAAGGACAGAAACTTGAAGAATAGCAACACCTAAGGTATCAGAATAAGAGATCCTCTGAATAAGAAGGAAGTGACAGGAATGTAGAAGCAGAAGCAAGAGTCAGTTCAGTTCAGCTCAGCCTCTCAGTTGTGTCCGACTCTTTGTGACCCCATGAGTTGCAGCACGCCAGGCCTCCATGTTTATCACCAACTCCCGAAGTTCACTCAGACTCATGTCCATCAAGTCTGTGATGCCATCCAGCCATCTCATCCTCAGTCGTCCCCTTCTCCCCCTGTCCCCAATTCCTCCCAACATCAAAGTCTTTTCCAGTGAGTCAGCTCTTCGCATGAGGTGGCCAGAGTACTGGAGTTTCAGCTTCAGCATCATTCCTTCCAAAGAAATCCCAGGGTTGATCTTCAGAATGGACTGGCTGGATCTCCTTGCAGTCCAAGGGACTCTCAGGAGTCTTCTCCAACATCACACTTCAAAAGCACCAATTCTGCAGTGCTCAGCCTTCTTCACAGTCCGACTCTCACATCCATACATGACCACTAGAAAAATCATAGCCTTGACTAGACTGACCTTAGTCAGCAAAGTAATGTCTCTGCTTTTGAATACGCTATCTAGGTTGGTCATAACTTTTCTTCCAAGGAGTAAGCATCTTTTAATTTCATGGCTGCAGTCACCATCTGCAGTGATTTTGGAGCCCCCAAAAATAAAGTCTGACACTGTTTCCACTGTTTCTCCATCTATTTCCCATGGAGTGATGGGATCGGATGCCATAATCTTCATTTTCTGAATGCTGAGCTTTAAGCGAACATTTTCACTCTCCTCTTTCACTTTCATCAAGAGGCTTTTTAGTTCCTCTTCACTTTCTGCCATAAGGGTGGTGTCATCTGCATATCTGAGATTATTGATATTTCTCCTGGCAATCTTGATTCCAACTTGGATTTCTTCCAGTCCAGCATTCCTCATGATGTACTCTGCATATAAGGTAAAGAAGCAGGGTGACAATATGCAGCCTTTTCCTATTTGGAACCAGTCTGTTGCTCCATGTCCAGTTCTAACTGTTGCTTCCTGACCTGCATACAGATTTCTCAAGAGGCAGGTTAGGTGGTCTGGTATTCACATCTCTTTCAGATTTTTCCAGTTTATTGTGATCCACACAGTCAAAGGCTTTGGCATAGTCAATAAAGCAGAAATAGATGTTTTTCTGGAACTCTCTTGCTTTTTCCATGATCCAGTGGATGTTGGCAAGTTGATCTCTAATTCCTCTTCCTTTTCTAAAACCAACTTGAACAGCAGGAAATTCACGGTTCACGTATTGCTGAAGCCTGGCTTGGAGAATTTTGAGCATTACTTTACTAGCATGTGAGATGAGTGCAATTGTGCAGTAGTTTGAGCATTCTTTGCATTGCCTTTCGTTGGGAGTGAAATAAAATCTGATCTTTTCCGGTCCTGTGGCCACTGCTGAGTTTTCCAAATTTGCTGGCATATTGAATGCAGTACTTTTACAGCATCATCTTTCACGATTTGAAACAGCTCAACTGGAATTCCATCACCTCCACTAACTTTGTTTGTAGTGATGCTTTCTAAGGCCCACTTGACTTCACATTCCAGAATGTCAAGTTCAAGGAGGAGGTAAGAGTCATGCTGTTGGAGGGTGATCGTTCTATTCGGGACTCTTTGAAGGTACACAAAGAGTTACACTTTCAGTGGTCAGTAGGGTAGTTTTTATTAATGGGGTTTGAACGTTCTCACCTATCCCGTCTTCGGTCTACCGTTGTTCGAACCTTTATTTACCCTCCACAGTTCAGAATTCGGTTTAAATCCAATGAAAAGATTTTCGAATATATCCTTCTCCTTTCACTAATTCACTGTCGATATTCTACATCTTAATTCCTTCAAATAACAAAATAGTAAGTAAATCGTTATATCTCCCTCTCCTACTTCTGTTAGATTCCTACCAATGTCTTGTAGGAGAAGGGGAATCTTCCCGTCGTCCCGTACTTCGGGTACCGTCTTCTGCCCGAAAGTACATTTGTACGGAGACACCGAAGACAACGAAACGAACGAGTCAGGTTATCGTCGCATCTCGTTCATTCGTATTCTCGTTAAAGAGAGGCAGAATGATTCCAACCTATGATGGATAACCTGGAGCTAATATCGGGACGGAGTTCTTGGAATTATAATTAATACGGACGGTAGGAGATATGAAGATCGTGTAGGGTAGGTAATTATGAAAGGAGAACCGGTATTCAGACAAGAGATACAGATATTTCTTTAAGAAACCATGGTAGAAGGATCTAAGGTATATAAACGTAATCATATACTACAAATAGAAAGATAAAGACTGAAGGAAGTGAGACATATTATCGGAGTGGACCTGGGGAGAGGGGAGGAGAGGGTGAGCTGTATGGAGAGAGTAACATAGAAACTTACATTACCATATGTGAAATAGACAGCCAATGGGAATTTTCTGTATGTCTCAGGAAACCCAAAGAGGGGTTCTGTATCAACCCAGAGGCGTGGGATGGGGAGGGAGATGGGAGGGAGGTTCAAGAGGGAGGGGAGATGTGTAAATCTATGGCTGATTCATGTTGAGGTTTGAAAGAAAACAAAATTCTCTAAAGGCATTATCTTTCAATTAAAAGATAGATAAATTAAAAAAAAAAAAAAACCTACTTTCCTCTTGGTCTCAAAGAAAACCCAAGAAACCACACTCCCTTTCCTCAATTCTACATTCCCCTCCAGTTTCCAATCACCCAATTTCTATTTTTCCCTGCCAAGCTCTTAGGAACACTGGTCAACAGGCAAAGACTTGGTTTATTTTCTGTTCATTTTGATGAAATGAGGTTCTTAGCCTTGCCCAATCAATAGAAATTGATCAGAAGCCAGACAAGAAATTTGGGCAAGGCTTTATTGGATCCCTAGCTGCAGCAAAAGGGGATGAAAACAAATACCAAGATCCCTTACTGGCTCCCTGCAGAGGGGGATGAGCTCATAGTTCTTTATATGGGGTAAGCATAGCGGTGTGCCCAGGGGTCAGGCCAGAGGGGTGGCCTAGGTGGTTTGCCCACCTTTTTGGTGATGTTTAAGGCAGGGGACATGTCCAATACCCTGCTTTTGCCCCTGACACCTCTTCAGAGGTGACAGCTGGGTGTTTGGTCTTTTTGTATCTTGTTATCCACAATATGTCACAACTGCCCAGGCACAGTTATTTTTGGTTCCTTATCATTTCTTTGTATTTTCTTACTCAAAAGGTCTCAGGTCCCAGGTCCCAGGCTGCCTCAATTCCTTCAAGTGTTTACAACCAGTCCTTAGATATCATTCCTCCAAGATATTATTCTCTCAAAAGCTACCACTACTCCTCCAGTTTGTGCATCTTGTGAACTGGAAACTTTACTTCTTTTGCAACAATTACCTTCAATTTTCTTCTGCTTTTCCTGTTTCTGATAATAACTCTTTAACCAATTCCTGGTAGTGGTAAGGTAGACTAAAATTTCCTGAGTCCTTATTATGTCCTATAGATTTATTTTAAGATCATTATAATTATTAAACATTGAGTGTACATAATTATTTATGAAACAGGTACTACTGGTATCCTCACTTTGTAATTGAGCAACTGAAACTCAGATTGGTTAACTGATTCAAAGTTAACTGATTTAGCTACTGAGTAATGTACACGGATTTGAACCCACGTAATTTGATTCAGACTTCCCTGGTGGCTCAGTGGTAAAGAATCCACTTGTGATGCAGGAGACCTGGGTTCAATCCCTGGACTGAGAAGATTCCCTTGAGAAGGAAAGAGCAAGCCACTTCAGTATTTCTTGCCTCGGAAATCCCATGGGCAGAGAGCCTAGTCGGCTACAGTCCATAGGGTTGCAAAAGAGTCAGACATGACTTAGTGACTAAACAACAGTCTGATTCAAATCCTGTGTCCCTGATCCCTAGTAAATGACATCTAGAAGCAATCTTTTTCAGCACAGTTTATAGGGTGATTATATTTTGGTTGCCCAAGACCTTTCAAGTTGAGCCTGTTGTCACAGCATGATTTTCAAAGTAGCTCTTTGCTAAAAAATGTCCCAATTCGGGTGATAAATTATGTGGTCATGCTAACTTTATAGTTCCGTCTTCCTGTGTTCACTAAAAAGCTACCATTTCCAGAGTGCCTGTTAACTGGACAAGGCACGTCACACCCTTCATTACTAATCCTTATCACAGCACATCAAGTTTCATTTCCTTATACCCATGGGAAAACTAAGGTTCAGGTAGAGGTTAACTGCCTTAATCAAAGCCACATATACTCTAAGTGGCTGAAACTGGCAGATTGGAAGCCCAGGTATGTCTGGTTCTGAAACCTCTTCCGTTTCCTCGGCATTCTACTCCTTCCTTTACCTCTCTCTCGATGTCTCCAGATGATATCTTTTCTCCTACCTTATGTTACAGCCATGTGGTTGTCTATCCATCCAAAATGGGTGGGCTCCCCAACAATGTGGCCCCTGCCTCAATCATTTTTATATCCCCAGGGCCCAGGACACTGTCTGGTCCATGAACAGCCCTAAGGAACTGTATGCTTTGTTTTGTTTTCTAGTCTCCCTATTACTCACATTTGTCCCAGATGTTGAATTTAACTCTCATGTTTTCTGGGCTTCTCACATATGCATTCCATGCACTACTCCATCCTCTGATATAGTCAGACACAGTCTGTGAACACAATTTCCACCCGATGATTAGAAAGCACAGTACAATCAAAATTACATCTGCCCCCACACCCTCAGTTATAATTTGTTAGCACTGTGGGCCACCTCTTGCATTCTGAAAGCTCCATCGCCTTCCTCCTACCCAAGCTGCAGAGACAGCGATGTATACTCCCTTGGCAAAGGAAAAATGATTCCCTTTTTATGTTCACATGCAGCAAGTGAATGAAAAACAATGCTTTTGATCCTCTACTCACTAACCGACGCTTCGCCTTACAGAGATTTAAGCTACAGCAGTGGTCCTCAATGCAGAATGCACAATAAAATCACCTGGGGAGCCTTTAAAATATACAGGTCCCTGAACCCCACAACAGACCAGTTACATCAGAATCTCTGGATACCCATGTTTTATTAAACTCTCCCTCAGGCCACTCTAACATTCAGTCACGTTAAGATATACTAAGCTAAAAGGAATTTTTCCACTCCCATTTAGACTTTGGAAAATAGTCTAAAAGTATTCCTAAATAAGAGAATTTCAAAATATGATAAAGAAGCCATCTTATTATTATGGTTTCAATTTGTGCACATTCTTTTTTTGTGCTTACACAGTCTTTGCTTCTATACAAATGCAGACATGTAAATCTTTACACATAATTAATAGAGAAACTCTTATATTGTTAAGGTAATTCTACAGCTGCCATCCACAGATTGTTGTTCTCTTTCATCAATAAATACATAATTTTTAGTGAAGGCACCTATATCATTAACAGATCATATTATGGATTGAATTGTGTCTTCCTCAAATTCCTATGCTGGAATTTTAACCCACAATTAGAATGAGACTTCAGAATTTAATTCTTGGGGGAGGACAGAGCAGGAATAAATAGCATTTTATCTGGAAAGCCTGCAGACCAAGAGGACTGGAATAGTGTTCCTAAGAACCATCTTGCCTGTGCTTGGATGCTAGTTTCTTTCTTTCTTTTTTTTAAATTTTTTTGGAGTAGAGTTGATTTACAATGTTGTATCAGCTTCTACTGTACAGCAGAGTGAATCAGTTATTACATATATTCACTACGTCTTCCCTGGTAGCTCAGCTGGTAAAGAATATGCCTGTAATGCAAGAGACCCTGGTTCGATACATGCATTGGGAAGATCCCCTGGAAAAGGAAACGGTTGGCCACTCCAGTATTCTTGCCTGGAGAATTCCATGGACAGAGGAGCCTGACAGGCTACAGTCCACGAGGTCACAAAGAGTCAGACATGACTGATCGACTTTCATTCAATATGATATTTGCTATTCCTTGCACCCTCTGTCAAAAAAAGAAAGGGGGATATTTTTAGTATCTGCCTCCTAGGGTTGTTATGAAAATTAAATTATATAAATATGTGTATGGGATAATGTGGGATCACAAATTTAATTCAGTGACTGCTTTATTTATATCAGAGTAAGCCCTTGATTGGGCTTCCCTTGTGGCTCAGCTGATAAAGAATCCACCTACAATTTGGGAGACTGGGGTTAGATCTCTGGGTTGGGAAAATCCTATGGAGAAGGGAAAGGTTATCCACTCCAGTATTCTGGCCTGGAGAATTCCATGGTGTCACAAAGAGTTCATGGGGTCGCAGAGTTGGACACTACTGAATGACTTTCACTAAGCACTTGATAAATGTCAGCTGATATTACTTAAAGAAAGAAAGTGAAGTCGCTCAGCTGTGTCCCACTCTTTGTGACCCCATGGACTGCAGCCCACCGGGCTCCTCCATCCATGGAATTGAATTTTCTAGGCAAGAGTACTGGAGTGGGTTGCCATTTTTTTATCCTATTAAATTGTAGTTCATAAATTTTTAAAAAAGCCTAATATTCTTAAATAAGTAAACAGTGAATATTCGGGGTGGGGGGGGGAGAATGTGACCTCATTTGGAAATAGAGTCTTTACATAGTAGTCATGTTAAACTGAGATCCTTAGTGCATTCATGTGCGTTCAGTAGCTTCAGTCATTTCTGTCTGTGGATACCACGGACTGTAGATCGCCAGACTCCTCTGCCCATGGGATTTCCTAGGCAAGAATACTGGAGTGGGTTGTGATTTCCTCTTCCAGGAGACCTTCCTGACCAGACATTGAACCCATGTCTCCTGCATTTCCTGCACTGGAAGGCAGATTCTTTACTGCTAATCTACCAAGGACTGTACAAAAAAGGAAATTTGGACATGCAGACACACATAAGAAGAATTCCAGGCAAGTCAAGGAGAGAGGTCTGGAATCAACTCTTCCCTCATAGTCAGTCCCACTGACACCTTCTAGCCTCTGGAACTGTGGGAAAACAGATCTCTGTTTAAACCGCCCAGTTTCTGTGCTTAGCTACAACAGTCCTAGGAAACTAACAGAAAGAACTTCAACTTTCAATCAAGTTTTGTTAGATAAATAATTCCTAAGTCAATTATTTCTACTAGGAAGACAGTTTCCCATAGAAACAGCGTTAGACATGGACATTGGTTCCCAGGAGAGCTATGAGATGCACTTTTGGAAATAGACTAAGGAGTCATATGGAAAGCACTACAAGAAGAAAGGAAAAATAGTAAGGAAAATTTGCAGAATAGTGTTCTACCCTCACCTGGGAAGGTTGGGACTTTGTTGGGTGGTGAGAAATGCTAAGTTCTAAGGGTATGCAGGGTAGGGGAGAAAGAGCCCAAAGTTTCCTTGCAAGTGTCTCCCAGCACAGTGAGTGTGTTGAAATCAGGATTATATACATATTCAAGATCAGAGAAGAGCAGACCAAGATCCATAAGGAAGAAGAGAAACTTTAGGGGAGCTTCTTAACAAGGGAGTGACCTTCAGGGGTCTGATCCTGAAGGCATAGGACTGAAGTGATAGAGTTTCCCATCTCCAGGGTGTCTTCCCAACCCAGGGATCAAACCAGGATCTTCCACATTGCAGGCAGATTCTTCACCACCTGAGCTACCAGGGAAGCTCCAAGAATATGGAATTGAATGTCCATTCCCTTCTCCAGGGGAATCTTCCCAACTCAGCGATCAAACTTGGGTCTTTACATTGCAAGAAGATTCTTTACCATCTGAGTCACTAAGGAAGCCCCAACATGATGGAGAGAAATGTAAAAATTGTATAGCAAAGGAATAGAAGACTGGATGATCAGGCAAAGGAACAGTTTGGGCCAGTATCAGAGGTCAGGGTTGTTGGGGTCCATGTACCTTAAGGCCATCTTCCCAATGTGTGGACAGGAGTGCTCCATGAAATGTCAAAGTCATGCATATTCTTTTCTCCTTTGATTATTCACATTTTTTCTTTTACCAGGCCACCAACCATCACTAGACCAAATATGCACTGACTCTTTCTTCTGACCTCAGATCTCCTACTGACATCATGCACCTCCACTACTCCTGTGCAGACAGAACCTTCTTGTGGTTGGGAACACTTATTCCACTCAGTTCTGGTTAAATTCAATGTAGTTCATGTTTTGAATCAATCCCCACCTAAACTTGAATCCAATTTTTCCAGTGCAGGTGAACTCACACACAGTATTGGATGCAATCTCCTAAAAGTAATTCACAGTGAGTTGCTGACAAACAGCCTATTAGAAGACTTGGAGGTACTTGCATCACCCAATGTGGATGCTTACCAAACTGAAAGAATCTCTGCTTCATGAAATTTTAGAAGCTATAATTAAACTGAGAAATCCATCAATTTGGGCAAAGTTTCGGAAAGCACTAAGAATATGTAACCTAGACAAGCAGGTAGACTAGTCCCTCCCTTTAGTGTGATTGTCAACTATTCTCATCTCTTCATAGTTTCCTCTGTTCTGCTTTCACAAATTTTCAAATAAATCCTAAATTTTCTGCACAATTGTTCCTATAGCAGAGAAATCTGGTCATTTAGATGTGTTTTCTAAATTTAGCTCATTGTATATTAGATCACTGTCTCTGAACACTAGACTCTGCAACACTTCTCTGACTTATACCTTGCATATGCATACATAAATACTAAGCCAAGGATGAAAGTGGCAACATGAAAAATAACTGAATGGTTCCTCAGGTCAGGTTTGGGAAGAGAGAGAGGCAGGCTTGAAGGTGAAGACAAAGGCAGATTCCTGTTCTGACCTTTTGAGATGTGTGACTCGGGGCTGGTTTCCCTAAGTCCGCACTGAACCCTTTGCTCTTGAACACATTTAGAGATGCCAATAAATGCTTTGCCAGGTCTTGTTAGGTCTCAATGTTCTAACATGTTGGTTTCCTTTCTTCCTTCTAACTCTAGCCCATAAGGACAAAATGGACAAAGTGACTTTCTCACTCACTCCAATCCAATCCAAGTCGCTCAGGTGTGTCCAATTCTTTGCGACCTCATGGACTGTATAGCCCACCAGGCTCCTCAGTCCGTGGAATTTTCCAGGCAAGAGTACTGGAGTGTGTTGCCATTTCCTTCTCCAGAGGATCTTTCCAACCAAGGGATTGAACCCAGGTCTCCTGCACTGCAGGCAGACACTTTACCATCTGAGCCACCAGGGAAGCCCTTTCTCACTCAAAACCCTCATCAAATAGGAACTATAAGGTATGATAATACTTGATGCTGTAAATAGGATTTGAACATAGATAAGCCACCTCTGTTTCATTTAACACACAGTCTTTTTATCATTTGGACCAGAAAGGTGGTTGCAGGATACTGTTAATAAAGGAACCCTCTTCAGCAGAGATTCTAGGAATAAAGATTTTGACAAGATACGGAGAAAAGCTGGTGATGAAGTCCTGTCTTTGTCAATAGGTTGAAGGATCCTAATTAGGAGCCTTTGCCTGTTACATGTCCCGAACACATGTATTCATGCAAATTAGTGACTGCTCATTTTATTTTCCACTCTCTCATCCAAGCTCTAGACCACCCTGTTAGGTGCAAGTCCAGCTCCAATGATGACCTTGGCTGAAAGGTCTCCAAGTGACTTAAGTGGCTTAAATGTTATTGGCAAGGGAGCCTGAGCTATTATGATCCAGTAAGTTTATCTATGCCATGAAAGCTGGGCTTGCTGGCTCAATAAAGAGAGATTCACATTTGGGCAGAATTATAAAAATCATCATCACATTTCTCAGAGGGCTTAATCCCAATTATGCATGCCTTCTAGCGCCATGACTTAGTTCACCTCCCAGAGCACGCTCAGCTAGGCATGATAATTACGTCTGTGTTCTAAAAATGGAATATGAGAAAGTCTTAAAAGATCCATATTTCATATTAATACCAAATTACATATCGAGTGGGAATTTTTTTTCTCTTAGTGTAAAAGGACTGGCGGTGAAGGTTAATGATTTAATTAAGTTCATGGCCAACCCCCATACCCATACCCTCTCTGTAGAGTGCAGACGCTGACATAGCTCACAGCTGACCCTGGAAGGAAGGCATTCACAGAACAGCACTTGGATTTTTCAGTCGATGACAGTTTTATTATTGCATCTTGAACAATGTCGTTAGCTCATGGAATTGCAGAGGAGAAGATCCTCTGGGTTGATAAGGCTCGAGTGCAATCTATGCTGGAAAAACAGGACTACAAGTTATTGTCAGGGAACCAAAACTCCTCTCTTTGACAAGAACGAAGAGCTCATTGTTTAAATGACCTCACTCTTAACCTAACAGTCCAGGGTTCAAGGCCATTTTGCAGCCAACATTGCATTCAGGGACAGCAGAAGTGGCTTAGGCACTGATTCCTTTTTCTGCCTAGCATCCAGTGATATAACTCAGCCTGCAACTACTGTATGAATGGAGGAAAGTAACCTGAAAGAATTCCTCTCTCCACCACTCACTTACCATGGACTCGGCAGCCAGTTCACTCATTCATTCATTGACCCACCTTCTGCTTATCTTCCTTTCACTATGAAGCACTAAGTATTTCAGATACATCACTAAACAAAACAGAGATCTCTGTGTTCGTGGGGCTTACATTCTAGGGGAGCAGGGAGTAATGAGAAACCTAATTACATAGTTTGTAAAAGATGGTGGAAGCTGGGGGATTAAAGAAAACCAAGTACGGAATGGCAGAAAGGGGAGAAGGGGCACACAAGTTGTAATTTTAAACCATGAAGGTAAGTTAGACATGACTGAGAAAGTACCCATTGGCCTGAGACACAGAAAATGACAGGTGTAGGCAGCAGATGTCTGGGAGAGGAGCGGTCTGCATCAGTAACCCAAGCAAACAGCAAAAGTGCCAGAGCTGGCTGAGCCAGGTGGGAGAAGACACAGTCTGGGAGAAGACAACAGCCAGTGGTGCGAGACATGTCGTCATTCTTTGTAGGTGGCATTACGAGTCAGTATTGTCCTCAGACTCTTTTTCTGAGTGTTCTAAAACTTCTGTTTGGTCTGCTGGATGACATCCACCTGATCAGTGCCACTGCGTGCCACAGCTCTCTTTGGGGGACCCTGAAAACTCCAGATCCTGACTCCCTGACTGTCGTAAGTAACTTCTGCCCATTATGACTTTCCATACTTTCACTACCATAACAGGCCACACTGGCAGGGCCAAATGAGTTTTATCTTCCCCAAGAAACCTAGTTTTCCAATTCCTTCACCCAGGCAGCCTCCTTCAGCTTCCTTGATGGTGTCCATGGTTGCCCTGATTTCCATCAACTCATATGGAATTAGCTGGTAATGGTCTATTTTTCTCTTCTTAATTCAGTTGCCAAACTTAGAGTGAATGGTGATTGCTGACTCTTGATATACCACATGACTATGTGGATAAGACATAGTCTTCACTATTACTTATGAATGGTATCTGCCTTGTAAAATGGTTCTTTTGTCATGAAACATGATTTGTATCCTTTTCTCTATAAATAGGAAGATTCCAAAAGATTAAACTTCTAACAGCAATTTCTCATCTGTGTCTGATCCTGTAGAATTCCCAGGGTCTCTTTCCTTTTCCATTGTTTCAGTGTAGTTTTAATGTATGGAAATTTGGGTGCTAAGATATTTAGGAATCTGAGAGATTGTCATACAACAACCTTTACAATTTTTAGATATTTGTTAAGAAATCAGTTCCAGAGGCATTGACTTGTAGCTCCAGATGTCCCAAAAGACAGAAACTTGTGGATCCCTTGACCATGACAATATTGAATTCTGGGGTAAAGTTTCCATTAAAAAAATGCATCATGTCTCAATTTTCTTAACTAACTGTAATTCTGATTTCTGACTTATACACATGATGCATTAGCAAAGCATAAATACACATCAGTACTTCACTCCACCCAAACCAAAACTGTTGTTTATAAGCTTTGAAGATAAGATTTCCTTTAGTGAAGCAATACTTTAAGTTACAAGTTTGCCTTAACTAAGAATTATAAACTTTCACTAATAAGAATTTAGTTATTAGAACACTAAATTCTAAAAATTTTAAGAATGATAATATAATTAATGAGTTGTAATTTATGATAAGCTTCCCTAATATCACTTTAGCATCACTAATAATCAAGTCAGAATATGTTGATACAGAGCTTTAGAAGTATTATGAGTGTGATACATGGGATTATTTTTTATATTTATTTTTCATTGGAGGATAATTGCTTTAAAATGTTGTGCTGATTTCTGTTGTTCAGCAACATGAATCAGCTCTATCAGTTCAATTCAGTTCAGTCACTCAGTCGTGTCCGACTCTTCGTGACCCCATGAACTGCAGCACACCAGGCCTCCCTGTACATCACCAACTCCTGGAGTTCACCCAAACCATCGAGTAGGTAATATGATACATGGGATTATTTTTTATATTTATTTTTCATTGGAGGATAATTGCTTTAAAATGTTGTGCTGATTTCTGTTGTTCAGCAACATGAATCAGCTCTATCAGTTCAATTCAGTTCAGTCACTCAGTCGTGTCCGACTCTTCGTGACCCCATGAACTGCAGCACACCAGGCCTCCCTGTACATCACCAACTCCTGGAGTTCACCCAAACCATCGAGTAGGTAATGCCATCCAGCCGTCTCATCCTCAGTCGTCCCCTTCTCCTCCTGCCACCAATCCCTCCCCAGCATCAGAGTCTTTTCCAAAGAGTCAACTCTTTGCATGAGGTGGCCAAAGTATCGGAGTTTCAGCTTTAGCATGAGTTCTTCCAATGAACACCCAGGACTGATCTTCTTTAGGATGGACTGGTTGGATCTCCTTGCAGTCCAAGGGACTCTCAAGAGTCTTCTCAAACACCACAGTTCAAAAGCATCAATTCTTCAATGCTCAGCTTTCCTCACAGTCCAACTTTCACATCCATACATGACCACAGGAAAAACCACAGCCTTGACTAGACAGACCTTTGTTGGTAAAATAATGTCTCTGCTTTTTAATATGCTTTCTAGGTTGGTCATAACTTTCCTTTCAAGGAGTAAGCATCTTTTAATTTCATGGCTGCAATCACCATTTGCAGTGATTTTGGAGCTCCAAAAAATAAAATGTGACACTGTTTCCACTGTTTCCCCATCTATTTCCCATGAAGTGATGGGACCAGATCTATAAGTATACATATATCCTCTCCCTTCATATCCTCCCTCTCACTCACCCCCATCTCACCCCTCGAAGTTATCACAGAGCACTGAGACAAATTCCCTGTGCTATATAGCTACTTCCCAATAGATAGTTACTTTACACATGGTAGTATGTATACGTCAATGCTACTCTTTCAATTGGTTCCACCTTTTCCTTCCCCTGCTGTGTCCACATGCCCATTCATTTTTTTTTAAATTTGGTTGCCCTGGCTCCTAGTTGCAAGCATGTGAGATTAGTTCCCTGACTAATTAGTTCCCTGACTAGGGCCTGGGATTGAAACTTGGCCCTCTGCACTGGGAGTGTGGAGTCTTAGCTGCTGTACCACCAGGGAAATCCCCACATGTCCATTCTTTACCTCTGTGTCTATCCCTGCCCTGAAAATAGGTCCATCAGTATCATTTTTCTTAATTCTGTGTGTGTGTGTGTGTGTGCATGTGTGCATGCACGCCCAAGCTGTCACTCAGTTGTATCCAACTCTTTGTGACCCCAGGGACTGTAGCCCTCCAGACTCCTCTGTCTGTGGAATTTTCCAGACAAAAATACTAAAGTGAGTTGCCTTTCAATTCTCTAGGAAATCTTCCCAACCCAGGGATCAAGCCCTCATCCCTTGTATCTCTTGCATTGGCTGTATTTCCTGTATCTCTTTACAGCTGCACCACCTGGGAAGACCTAGATTCCACGTATATGCATTAATATACAATATTTGTTTTTCTATTTATGACTCACTTCACTCTGTATGACAGACGCTAGGTCCATCCTCCTCACCATAAACTGATTCAAATTCCCTACCACATGACGAAATCCATGAAATCAGAAATTGTATCTTCTGCTTTTTGGATTTCTTTTGCTTCCTATAACATGTAAACAAGCCACACAAGGTAGATTATAGCAAGGATTTTATTTTCTCTAATTTTTATTTTTTTGCCTCAACTCATCTTGGAATAAAAGTTGTGACCAACCTAGATAGCATATTCAAAAGCAGAGACATTACTTTGCCTACGAAGATCCGTCTAGTCAAGGCTATGGTTTTTCCTGTGGTCATGTATGGATGTGAGAGTTGGACTGTGAAGAAGGCTGAGCACCAAAGAATTGATGCTTTTGAACTGTGGTGTTGGAGAAGACTCTTGAGAGTCCCTTGGACTGCAAGGACATCCAACCAGTCCATTCTGAAGGAGATCAGCCCTGGGATTTCTTTGCAAGGAATGATGCTGAAGCTGAAACTCCAGTACTTTGGCCACCTCATGCGAAGAGTTGACTCTTTGGAAAAGACTCTGATGGTGGGAAGAATTGGGGGCAGGAGGAGAAGGGGACGACCGAGGATGAGATGGCTGGATGGCATCACCGACTCGATGGACGTGAGTCTGAGTGAACTCCGAGAGATGGTGATGAACAGGGAAGCCTGGTGTGCTGCGATTCATGGGGTCGCAAAGAGTTGGACACGACTGAGCGACTGAACTGAACATCTGGGGACCCAGAAGAAGAGATGGTGTGCTCTTAGCATCTGTATGTAAGAATCTTGCTTTCCTTCCACTGAGTTCTCCAGAGAGCTATTATTTGGTTCACAGAATAGCATCATTAAAGCTCCATCCTCACCCATCAAATTAATCTTAAATCGTCTTTTTCACATTTACAATCACAGTTTCACAATCATATTAAATTGTCTTTTAGCCTCATCCAAACTCTCCCCATCCAAATTACTTTTAGGAGATCCAGGTTTATTCAGAGTCATGTGAATTTGGTCAGTAAGTAAAATAACTGATAAAGCATATTATTATTTATAATAGGCAAGTAATAAAGCTATACTCCCTCTAAAATAATTCCGTGTCATCAAACAAATCCATATAGTGATTTCTTTCAACATTAAGCCTCAGTCTGTTTGTCTTATGGCTTGATTGGTATTCCTTTAGGACAGGGTAAGCTTTGGGAGAAAAAAATGCAACTCATTTCCAATCTAGAATCCAGGCAGGTAAAATCTATTTCCCATATCAGATTTCAGACACCATATCCACATGAACAATAAAATGAAGAAGAGGAAAAAAATGGTCTGTGGTCTTCTGGCACACAGTAATATTTGGGTGAAACATGCATGTTGGATGAATGTAAGAAAAATTTTAAGTGGTGTTTGCATAATTGATTGAACAGAACTGTCTAAGATTTTGAACTCATTAAACGAAAATATATATTTTGGCCCATTCAAGAAAAATGTTTCCAGAAGAAAATACTTGATATAGCAAAAGGAGAGTGATGGCATGCATATGACTATGAAGTGACCTTTATTGAGGGAATAAAAAGAACCAAATGGTGATTACAGATGAACCACTCCAGAGACTGGGAGTTTCAAGAGGAATCTTATTTCTGAATCTTGAGACAGTGGGACGAAAGAGATATCTGTTTCTATTATTATAAAGAAAGTAAATCTCAGAATGAAAAACAATCTGCAACTTCAAAGAGAAAGAGCTGACAGCAAAAATATTTGAATTAATTAGAGAAATGCAGGGTTGTTCATTCGTGGGCACTTTGTGTAGGCATATTTCAAAACATCTGTGCTTGTTTCCATGGAGATGGTGGATGGTTTATTTTGTTGTTAATATACCATATGGGCATGAAAGATATTCAAAGAAGCTACCTGATGGAAAACTAAATATAGACATTTCCAGGCAGTCTTAGAGAAGTTGCAACCTCCAGACCTAGGTAGAAGTTGGTTCAACTCCTTGATAAACTATGCCAAGTTAAATGAACACTGGTTATTTTCTGAACACTTGCAGCCTTTTTAGAAATGATACCCAAAGCTATTAGCTTTATGTCCATTGCTTGGGGATACTCAAATTTGAAGAGCTTCATAAAATAAAAACAAATTTATTCATTGCAAATGTTTAATAAATAATGAATAATAATAAACCAGCTCAGAATGTAAACCACACTTGTGAAAGGTTCAGATGACTCAGGTTTTCTTTTCTTCTACGAGCCTTCCACTGTTTCTCTCAAGGTCACCATTCTCCATTATTTTTCTATTTTCCTTCTTAACTAGAGAAGTCTTCATGTAGCTTGGCTTATAATTTTTCCACCCAAATTTCTATCAGGGTAGAAAAACTAGGAAAGGTAAGCAAGAAACAAATTTAGTAGTTTTTTTTTTCCTTTTTTCAATCTTCCTTCTTTCTGTTACTATCTCTTCCTTCATTAACAGTGCTTCTTAATATTTTGTCCTTTAGTACAATTGCACTTTATCACTAGAGCTAAGACCCTTCTACTTCAGAATGTTCAGATTTGAAGGGAAGGGAACATTAAGTTCTACTGTTTGGCATGTTCATTTAAAGTTCAGAGCTATTCAAAACTTCCTTGTTTCATTGTTGGGCTAGCAAGCTGATATCCCCACAATATCGCTTACTTAGACCATTAGCTCATAAGAGTATACAGTCTCCAGCTGAACCAATTATTAGTTTCAGAATTTCCTGCAGATGCCGAGCACTTTTGGGTTGTCTCAAATTTAGTTAGTAATACGATGGTGCCACCAAATTAATTTCTAAAACTGCTCTTGAAATGCCAGTAGTCAAAAAGGTTTAATAATTTGATATCATACTGTTTAGAGAAACATAGAAATTTCTCAACTTTAGCACTGATCTTAAGTGCCATTTAATAAAAAACAATAGCAGGCCATTATTTTTTTTTATTACTTTCTTTTAAAACATGCACCATGAAGTTAAAAGGAGTTAAAATTCCCATTAACTTTGTTGCCTAAAAGTTTACTTCTCATATTTGAAATATACTGAGGATCACAGTTTGGTGGGTGACATAAGAAAGAGAATGTAAAATAAAGTACTAAATCCAAGGGTAAATAAACTCCAAACTCAGACCAATTTTCTGTTAAATTCTCAACTACACAGATAGATGGAGAAAACATAATGTATCAAAGGAAATATTTATAGAAGTGATAGATTTTTTAATTTCTCAGCCATGCTGAACTAATATATACCAATAAATCTTGGAGAAGATTTTCCTGAAGGGTCATGGTGACATCGTTCAATAAACAGAGCAGAAGAGTGAATGCCAGGAAAGGGTTGTGTCCTAGTTTTGCCTTTCACTGGATAAAAAACATTAATTTTTTAAATAAATAATGATGTTATTTTTCAAATACATATTAGCTAAACTAAAAGAAACAAAGGTAAAATGCACCTAAAAGTGACATATTTAGCACTTAGCAACATACCAGGCAGTATGATAGCACCTGGATATTTTTATCTGTTGAAACCTTCTATGAACTAAATATTATCCTCCTTTTTCTCATGAGGAAACTGTAATAACACAGCAAAGTGATACAGCTTTCAAGAAGATAAAAAATAGTTGGTAGATTCATGGTTTGAAATCTGTTTCCAGAGTCTATGACATTGACAACATTGAACCCGTGAATAAGTATAGGGAAACTGGTTAGAAATTCTGATCAAACTTGCCCTGCCATCTTTATTTTACAGGATTTTACATTTAATCATACTTGAATTTCACAGAAACAAAATTAATTGCAGTTAAAGTGAAATAATTGTTAAAATGCAGATACATCTTTCTTCATCATCAGAGATAACTATTTCTGAGAACAACACCAAAATTTAAGAAAGAAAGCTTTGTCGTTGTTTAGTCGCTAAGTCATGTCCAACTCTATTGTCAACCTGTGGGCTATAGCCCAGTAGGCTCCTCTGTCTATGGGATTTCCCAGGCAAGAATAATGGAGTGAGTTCCATTTCCTTCTCCAGGGGATCTTCCTGACCCAGGGATAGAGGCCCTATCTCCTGCATTGCAGGCAGATTCCTTACCACTGAGCCACCAGGGAAGCCCAAATACAAGCTTGACTGGATCTAAAGTTCTTGGTTATACTGTCCCGCCTACCTTCCCCACTCCTTTCAGAGTCCGTTTAAAAAAGAAAAAAACATTACTCATGATTTTCCAGCAGTGAGTGTAGTAGTGGAGAATTTTGAAATCAATCTGTTACTCTCGTGTGTGTATGTGTGTGTGTGTGTGTGTATGTGTGCATGTGTGGTATAGGTGACTTACTTTTCAGTCTGTATACCTGTATAATTATTTCTTTCATTCTTGAATTTCAGGATGTATCTCATTGCTGATCATTCCATTTTAATTGTTTTTCTCGCAGACACTACACTTTCAATATGCAATTTAACAAATTTACTTCAGGAAACTTTCCCCCTATTTTACTTTTCAGTATTCTTTTGCAGATTCATTTTTCAGTTTGTGTGTTGGGTCTCTGTGTCACATATCCATATATAATATTCTCCATTATGATTTGTATGTCTTTGTTCTTTATTTATTTTAAGGTAGATTTGGAGGACAAGAGAAAAGTTTTTAGTCATACTTGTTCTATTTCTTTTGTTGCTGCTAGCATGCTTTTTCATCTCTCTAATATTTTTTGCTTTATGCTTCTCTGATTTTCTACACACAGCCTGCTTGCTTTTTGTCTCCTAGCTTTGTCTTATTTTCTCTTCTTTGAATGCTGTATTTCCTGTATCTCTTTACAGCTGCACCACCTGGGAAGACCTAGATTCCACGTATATGCATTAATATACAATATTTGTTTTTCTATTTATGACTCACTTCACTCTGTATGACAGACGCTAGGTCCATCCTCCTCACCATAAACTGATTCAAATTCCCTACCACATGACGAAATCCATGAAATCAGAAATTGTATCTTCTGCTTTTTGGATTTCTTTTGCTTCCTATAACATGTAAACAAGCCACACAAGGTAGATTATAGCAAGGATTTTATTTTCTCTAATTTTTATTTTTTTGCCTCAACTCATCTTGGAAGAAAAGTTGTGACCAACCTAGATAGCATATTCAAAAGCAGAGACATTACTTTGCCTACGAAGATCCGTCTAGTCAAGGCTATGGTTTTTCCTGTGGTCATGTATGGATGTGAGAGTTGGACTGTGAAGAAGGCTGAGCACCAAAGAATTGATGCTTTTGAACTGTGGTGTTGGAGAAGACTCTTGAGAGTCCCTTGGACTGCAAGGACATCCAACCAGTCCATTCTGAAGGAGATCAGCCCTGGGATTTCTTTGCAAGGAATGATGCTGAAGCTGAAACTCCAGTACTTTGGCCACCTCATGCAAAGAGTTGACTCTTTGGAAAAGACTCTGATGGTGGGAAGAATTGGGGGCAGGAGGAGAAGGGGACGACCGAGGATGAGATGGCTGGATGGCATCACCGACTCGATGGACGTGAGTCTGAGTGAACTCCGAGAGATGGTGATGAACAGGGAAGCCTGGTGTGCTGCGATTCATGGGGTCGCAAAGAGTTGGACACGACTGAGCGACTGAACTGAACATCTGGGGACCCAGAAGAAGAGATGGTGTGCTCTTAGCATCTGTATGTAAGAATCTTGCTTTCCTTCCACTGAGTTCTCCAGAGAGCTATTATTTGGTTCACAGAATAGCATCATTAAAGCTCCATCCTCACCCATCAAATTAATCTTAAATCGTCTTTTTCACATTTACAATCACAGTTTCACAATCATATTAAATTGTCTTTTAGCCTCATCCAAACTCTCCCCATCCAAATTACTTTTAGGAGATCCAGGTTTATTCAGAGTCATGTGAATTTGGTCAGTAAGTAAAATAACTGATAAAGCATATTATTATTTATAATAGGCAAGTAATAAAGCTATACTCCCTCTAAAATAATTCCGTGTCATCAAACAAATCCATATAGTGATTTCTTTCAACATTAAGCCTCAGTCTGTTTGTCTTATGGCTTGATTGGTATTCCTTTAGGACAGGGTAAGCTTTGGGAGAAAAAAATGCAACTCATTTCCAATCTAGAATCCAGGCAGGTAAAATCTATTTCCCATATCAGATTTCAGACACCATATCCACATGAACAATAAAATGAAGAAGAGGAAAAAAATGGTCTGTGGTCTTCTGGCACACAGTAATATTTGGGTGAAACATGCATGTTGGATGAATGTAAGAAAAATTTTAAGTGGTGTTTGCATAATTGATTGAACAGAACTGTCTAAGATTTTGAACTCATTAAACGAAAATATATATTTTGGCCCATTCAAGAAAAATGTTTCCAGAAGAAAATACTTGATATAGCAAAAGGAGAGTGATGGCATGCATATGACTATGAAGTGACCTTTATTGAGGGAATAAAAAGAACCAAATGGTGATTACAGATGAACCACTCCAGAGACTGGGAGTTTCAAGAGGAATCTTATTTCTGAATCTTGAGACAGTGGGACGAAAGAGATATCTGTTTCTATTATTATAAAGAAAGTAAATCTCAGAATAAAAACAATCTGCAACTTCAAAGAGAAAGAGCTGACAGCAAAAATATTTGAATTAATTAGAGAAATGCAGGGTTGTTCATTCGTGGGCACTTTGTGTAGGCATATTTCAAAACATCTGTGCTTGTTTCCATGGAGATGGTGGATGGTTTATTTTGTTGTTAATATACCATATGGGCATGAAAGATATTCAAAGAAGCTACCTGATGGAAAACTAAATATAGACGTTTCCAGGCAGTCTTAGAGAAGTTGCAACCTCCAGACCTAGGTAGAAGTTGGTTCAACTCCTTGATAAACTATGCCAAGTTAAATGAACACTGGTTATTTTCTGAACACTTGCAGCCTTTTTAGAAATGATACCCAAAGCTATTAGCTTTATGTCCATTGCTTGGGGATACTCAAATTTGAAGAGCTTCATAAAATAAAAACAAATTTATTCATTGCAAATGTTTAATAAATAATGAATAATAATAAACCAGCTCAGAATGTAAACCACACTTGTGAAAGGTTCAGATGACTCAGGTTTTCTTTTCTTCTACGAGCCTTCCACTGTTTCTCTCAAGGTCACCATTCTCCATTATTTTTCTATTTTCCTTCTTAACTAGAGAAGTCTTCATGTAGCTTGGCTTATAATTTTTCCACCCAAATTTCTATCAGGGTAGAAAAACTAGGAAAGGTAAGCAAGAAACAAATTTAGTAGTTTTTTTTTTCCTTTTTTCAATCTTCCTTCTTTCTGTTACTATCTCTTCCTTCATTAACAGTGCTTCTTAATATTTTGTCCTTTAGTACAATTGCACTTTATCACTAGAGCTAAGACCCTTCTACTTCAGAATGTTCAGATTTGAAGGGAAGGGAACATTAAGTTCTACTGTTTGGCATGTTCATTTAAAGTTCAGAGCTATTCAAAACTTCCTTGTTTCATTGTTGGGCTAGCAAGCTGATATCCCCACAATATCGCTTACTTAGACCATTAGCTCATAAGAGTATACAGTCTCCAGCTGAACCAATTATTAGTTTCAGAATTTCTGCAGATGCCGAGCACTTTTGGGTTGTCTCAAATTTAGTTAGTAATACGATGGTGCCACCAAATTAATTTCTAAAACTGCTCTTGAAATGCCAGTAGTCAAAAAGGTTTAATAATTTGATATCATACTGTTTAGAGAAACATAGAAATTTCTCAACTTTAGCACTGATCTTAAGTGCCATTTAATAAAAAACAATAGCAGGCCATTATTTTTTTTTATTACTTTCTTTTAAAACATGCACCATGAAGTTAAAAGGAGTTAAAATTCCCATTAACTTTGTTGCCTAAAAGTTTACTTCTCATATTTGAAATATACTGAGGATCACAGTTTGGTGGGTGACATAAGAAAGAGAATGTAAAATAAAGTACTAAATCCAAGGGTAAATAAACTCCAAACTCAGACCAATTTTCTGTTAAATTCTCAACTACACAGATAGATGGAGAAAACATAATGTATCAAAGGAAATATTTATAGAAGTGATAGATTTTTTAATTTCTCAGCCATGCTGAACTAATATATACCAATAAATCTTGGAGAAGATTTTCCTGAAGGGTCATGGTGACATCGTTCAATAAACAGAGCAGAAGAGTGAATGCCAGGAAAGGGTTGTGTCCTAGTTTTGCCTTTCACTGGATAAAAAACATTAATTTTTTAAATAAATAATGATGTTATTTTTCAAATACATATTAGCTAAACTAAAAGAAACAAAGGTAAAATGCACCTAAAAGTGACATATTTAGCACTTAGCAACATACCAGGCAGTATGATAGCACCTGGATATTTTTATCTGTTGAAACCTTCTATGAACTAAATATTATCCTCCTTTTTCTCATGAGGAAACTGTAATAACACAGCAAAGTGATACAGCTTTCAAGAAGATAAAAAATAGTTGGTAGATTCATGGTTTGAAATCTGTTTCCAGAGTCTATGACATTGACAACATTGAACCCGTGAATAAGTATAGGGAAACTGGTTAGAAATTCTGATCAAACTTGCCCTGCCATCTTTATTTTACAGGATTTACATTTAATCATACTTGAATTTCACAGAAACAAAATTAATTGCAGTTAAAGTGAAATAATTGTTAAAATGCAGATACATCTTTCTTCATCATCAGAGATAACTATTTCTGAGAACAACACCAAAATTTAAGAAAGAAAGCTTTGTCGTTGTTTAGTCGCTAAGTCATGTCCAACTCTATTGTCAACCTGTGGGCTATAGCCCAGTAGGCTCCTCTGTCTATGGGATTTCCCAGGCAAGAATAATGGAGTGAGTTCCATTTCCTTCTCCAGGGGATCTTCCTGACCCAGGGATAGAGGCCCTATCTCCTGCATTGCAGGCAGATTCCTTACCACTGAGCCACCAGGGAAGCCCAAATACAAGCTTGACTGGATCTAAAGTTCTTGGTTATACTGTCCCGCCTACCTTCCCCACTCCTTTCAGAGTCCGTTTAAAAAAGAAAAAAACATTACTCATGATTTTCCAGCAGTGAGTGTAGTAGTGGAGAATTTTGAAATCAATCTGTTACTCTCGTGTGTGTATGTGTGTGTGTGTGTGTGTATGTGTGCATGTGTGGTATAGGTGACTTACTTTTCAGTCTGTATACCTGTATAATTATTTCTTTCATTCTTGAATTTCAGGATGTATCTCATTGCTGATCATTCCATTTTAATTGTTTTTCTCGCAGACACTACACTTTCAATATGCAATTTAACAAATTTACTTCAGGAAACTTTCCCCCTATTTTACTTTTCAGTATTCTTTTGCAGATTCATTTTTCAGTTTGTGTGTTGGGTCTCTGTGTCACATATCCATATATAATATTCTCCATTATGATTTGTATGTCTTTGTTCTTTATTTATTTTAAGGTAGATTTGGAGGACAAGAGAAAAGTTTTTAGTCATACTTGTTCTATTTCTTTTGTTGCTGCTAGCATGCTTTTTCATCTCTCTAATATTTTTTGCTTTATGCTTCTCTGATTTTCTACACACAGCCTGCTTGCTTTTTGTCTCCTAGCTTTGTCTTATTTTCTCTTCTTTGAATCGTAAGTCTCTTTGAGCTTTCCTTCAAATAATAGAGCAATAAATCATGCTGTCTGTTATTCTGAGACTATGAGATGCCATTTTTCTTCATTTTCCTTCTTTTTTAATGATAAGGTTCATTCTACTCACATCCCATTTTTCATTCAACTTGCTTATGTATTTTATATATTATTTTTGCCTTATTATTTTTTCCTTCATGTATTTTTCCTTTGCATTTTTCCTCACAGGATTTATGCTGATTCTTTCTTTGTCATTGAGAGGGGAATTAAGCTTGAAGTGTCTACAACTCTTATTGAGTCTGGTTGCCCAAAACATCAAGCACGCACTTGGTACATCTCTCTTCATTTTTGCTCCTTTGCTCCATAAGTACATGTTCCCTTAATTTTGATGTCCAAAAGCCAGTAGTATCTTTGAGGAGACAAGCTCTATCTGTTCCTTGTTATCCTCACCTCACTTGTCATTGCCCTAGGCCAGGTGATTGGATAATAGTCAAGTGGAAATGATCTTACTGGTGTAGATTCTTGCCCTATGTTTCGCTTGTACTTCTGTGATTTCTAGAAGGCCACTTCGTAATTCTTCCAAAGGGTGACAGTGGCTCTAGGCTTCCCAAGTCTAATCAAAGGCTCTATGGCAGGACAATCCTGAATGCTGAGTTTAATCCTGCTTCAGAGTTTCTTAACCTGTTTTAGTGTAGAATTCACATTACTTGGAAGGTAGACATCATAGAGGGTAAGACTTTGATGATACAAGTCATGAAAGAGGGTAAGACCCATCAAAAACAGTGGTGGCCATTTTCTTATTTCATTGAGGATATTATTTTTTAAGTAATTTCTCTTATTTATTATTTGGAGTGAACTTAAGGAGGAATGAATAAATAGGCATTTATTCCACCCATCTTTATTTAGAAGTTGCTTTGAATTCTTGAACAAATTGACCAATGAAACCCAAGTAAAAATGTTCAGAAACCTGTTTATTTTTTATGCTAGTTGCCAATTTTCTTTTGTATTTCTTCCTAATTATACATTTCCTTCTGTTCTTTCTACTTATTTACTTCAGGGACCCCATCTCTGTCTTCCAGACACTCAATTCACTCTTGACCCAAATAAAGCCAAGAAACCAGTAAGGGAATATGATTCTCAGAAAATCTTCCATCAGTAAGTTCTACTTTAATATCATTCATTCAGTGTTATCCTGTCCCTGAGATATTTATATGTGGAATTATAGTTCTAGTTTTAGATGAAAGGCAATTGCTATGTAGAAAAGAAACCCTAGGTATCAGGCAGAGATGAAGGATAATGCTGGAGAAAAGGAGAATTTTCTGGAAACCTAAAAATCAACCACAGCCCATACCTAAGAGCTGTCTGACCCTTTGTTCTTCAGTTACAATATATGCAAAATTGGAAGCAATTTGTCACATCCCCTTAGTCATAAGCACTTTATGAGAAAAATGAAGTTTGGCAGAGTGTTTTGGCAACTCTTTAATACACAAAATAAATGTGCATAAAATAACCATATGCAAATGAGGATTCCTCAGGATTTCACCAAGCTCAATATTCACTTGAGTATATTAACATTCTCTGATAAGCATAGAAATACTATCAGATTACTTAGAAAATCCTTCTTTTATTAAAAATAAGGCAAAGATAATTTTCTTGAGGACATGGAAATTATCCAATTCAGAATTAATAAGGTGGTTCTATATCACAGTAATGATAATTATTATAGCAGCACTTTATTCTGTTTAACAACTTCACAACATTCTTAATATTCTGAAGAGTAAATGTCTAGAAGAAAAAAATTTAGTTGTGATATGTTTTCTGATATATGAAAATAGTACCATTTTTTCAATTATTGAAGTAATATATGTTCAGAGTAAAAGCATATTAAGATAACATAAAAAAGAGATATTTTAAAAAATAAAATAATTTTTAACCATATAACCCACATGTTATCACCATTAATATGTTGAGGTATACATCCTTTGAGAATTTTCTCCTTGTGTATGCTTTACAGTTACTAACAGCAGGAAAAAGTGTAAAACAAGAGGCCAGTCTTCTAAGAGTTGAATTATTACCAGAATATGCATTTCTACTGATATTGATAACCATATTCAGGTTCTTAGAACACGTGTTCTTTTAGTCAAAATAATATGGTTAAAAATAATTTTCTTTAGAATGGAAAGAAAACAGTTAAATCGCTCTGCCATGTCTGACTCTGCAGCTCCATGGACTGCAGCACAACAGGCTTCCCTGCCCATCACCAACTCCCAGAGTTTGCTCAAACTCATGTCTATTGAAGCAGTGATGTCATCCCCTTCTCCTCCTGCCTTCAATCTTTTCCAGCATCAGGGTCTTTTCCAGTGAGTCAGCTCTTCACATCGGGTAGAATCAGCTTCATGAGGAGCACTGGTTAAAGAAAGGCTATCTCAAAGAAATTTGTGGATAGTAAGTTTTTTGAGCAGCTTGAACACCAAACAATAATTCATAGAATCTCCACAAAGTTTTAAAGTAATTGCATTGGCAGAAATGTCATTCATTATTGCTGTTATTGTTCAGTTGCTGAGTCATGTGCAACTTTGCAACCCCATGGACTGTAACATACCAGGCTCCTCTGTTCTCAACTATCTCCAGGAGTTTGCTCAAATTAACATCCATTGAATTAGTGATATTATCTAACCATCTCATCCTCAGCTGTCACTTTCTCCTTTTGCTTTCTGTCTTTCCCATCATCTGGGTCTTTTCCAGTGAGTCAGTTCTCTCAAGAGTCTTCACTAACACCACAATTTGAAAGCATCAGTTCTTCAGTGCTCAGCTTTCTTTATGGTCCAACTCACATGACTACTGGAAAAACCATAGCTTTGACTACATGCCACATTGTCAGTACATCATGAGAAACACTGATGGGAGGAAGCACAAGATGGAATCAAGATTGCTGGGAGAAATATCAATAACCTCAGATATGCAGATGACACCACCCTTATGGCAGAAAGTGAAGAGGAACTAAAAAGCCTCTTGATGAAAGTGAAAGAGGAGAGTGAAAAAGTTGGCTTAAAGCTCAACATTCAGAAAACGAAGATCATGGCATCTGGTCCCATCACTTCATGGCAAATAGATGGGGAAAGAGTGGAAACAGTGTCAGACTTCATTTTGGGGGGGCTCCAAAATCATGGCAGATGGTGACTGCAGCCATGAAATTAAAAGATGCTTACTCCTTGGAAGGAAAGTTATGACCAACCTAGATAGCACATTCAAAGGCAGAGACATTACTTTGCTGACTAAGGTCCATCTAGTCAAGGCTATGGTTTTTCCTGTGGTCATGTATGGATGTGAGAGTTGGACTGTGAAGAAGGCTGAGCACTGAAAAATTGATGCTTTTGAGCTGTGATGTTGGAGAAGACTCTTGAGAGTCCCTTGGACTACAAGAAGATCCAACCAGTCCATCCTAAAGGAGATCAGTCCTGGGTGTTCTTTGGAAGGAATGATGCTAAAGCTGAAACTCCTGTACTTTGGCCACTTTTTACTCGTTGGAAGAAAAGTTATGACCAACCTAGATAACATATTCAAAAGCAGAGATATTACTTTGCCGACTAAGGTCCGTCTAGTCAAGGCTATGGTTTTTCCAGTGGTCATGTATGGATGTGAGAGTTGGACTGTGAAGAAGGCTGAGTGCCGAAGAATTAATGCTTTTGGAGAAGACTCTTGAGAGTCCCTTGGACTGCAAGGAGATCCAACCAGTCCATTCTGAAGGAGATCAGCCCTGAGATTTGTTTGGAAGGAATGATGCTGAAGCTGAAACTCCAGTACTTTGACCATCTCTTGCGAACAGTTGACTCATTGGAAAAGACTCTGATGCTTGGAGAGTTGGGGGCAGGAGGAGAAGGGGACAACAGAGAATGAGATGGCTGGACGGCATCACCAACTCGATGGACGTGAGTCTGAGTGAACCCCAGGAATTGGTGATGAACAGGGAGGCCTGGCCTGCTGCTATTCATGGGGTTGCAGAGTCGGATACGACTGAGCGACTGAACTGAACTGAATAGACTCTCAATATCTATGGGCTATTCCCGTTATTGTTACCTAATAAGGAAAATACTCCTGTAGAAAAGGATGCTTTCATGAATTTTAAGGAATGAAGGTGTGCATTAATGACTTTATAAATTACTTAAGGAAATTAAAAATACTTGCATGGGGACCATGGGCTATGAAAGAAGCTCCCCCTCTCAGAGGCGAGGAGAGACTGTGCGGCAGCCAGAAGGCCTTCCTGGAGGACATGCCTCTTGTTTGTAAGGCTGGCTGAGAACCATTTTCTACATAATAATTATTCAGTGTGCTGGCCCTACCCCTCCTTCCAGCAGATGGATGTTCCAAATTATGATTGACACAAGCTATTATTCAAGAGGTTTTACTCCCTGAGCCTACAGCAAGCTGGTAGCCTGAAACATTGTTCTGGGCAGTACCAAAAAAAAAAGTTTAGGACTGAAAGCTGATGAACCATCTTCTTGCTTGTATACACTACTGAATATTATTGTAACAGGAATTAATGTAAAGTTTCATCATTAATCTGGCCCTGTATTCAATACTTTGCTTGGCTACTAAAATTAAGATCAATTTTCCTGAAGCAGTCATAAAATCTCTCCTGCTAAGAGATCTTTGGTGAGTTCTCATCACTTTATACAGAAAATCTGACACCTTGACCAGGGGCACTCAGCCCTCCATTTCCTGACAATCCCACTTTTCTGACCACAATTTCCTCTATTTCCTTTCCTGTGCACTACTGCCCAGACAATGGAACCACCTGCTTTTGTTTTTAAGCATGTGCATCCTTTCCCTTCTCAATACCATCACTCAGATTATTTGTCTTTGAGAATATGTTCTGCATTGCTTTGCACACCCTAATTTCACCTCAACCCTTAGCTCCTATACAAAAATCTCTCCAAATTCTTCCAGCACAGAAATCATCTCTCTCTACCACCTGGCCAGTGCAGACTTTATCTATATAAAGGGACTATATAATGACCCATTTCTAATCTGTATTATGGAGATTTGTGTGCTTATGGCAGTGATTAGTGAAAGCTTTTAGATGGCCAAACTGAAGTCTAATTATTTTTGTTTTACAAAGCACTTTAATCCGGTGCCTTGAAGTATAGACTGGCAGACTACAGTCCTTAGGGGTTGCAAAGAGTCAGATGACTGAGGTGACTTAGTGTGCACACAGAGTCCCACAGTCAGTTCTGGGGGTCCTTGGGTACTGTGCCAGGGGGATTCATGAACAAACCTTGGTGACTGTTATTTCAGTGGCTGCCAGGTATTTCTCCAAAGCTCTACCTTTGGTAACTTCTCTGCCAGAAGCTTCTGTTGCTGACTGAAGCCCTTTGGGGAAAACCTACTCAATGCAGGTCCTGCAATGAATCTCCATAATGTGTCTCATCGTGGGCTTGACTGCAGCCAGGGCCGGCCCGCTCCTCTCCTCTACCCTAGCGACATGGTATCCCACCTGCCGGCCCCTTTCATTTATCCTTTATTATTTATCCTCCTCTTTTTATTATGAGATTTTTGTGTTCACAGTAAGGAGTCTGAAAAACAGAAAATACATCAGTCATCCATTTCACTAATCCCTACAGCATTTTAGAAGCAACTGGAGAATTCTACAATGAGCGGTTTCACTGAGAAACGTCTGAGGGAGGAGGTTTACTATAAACCAAGTAAAGTGTGGCAGTCCTCTACATGACGAAAACGCCGACAGCCCCATCACCGGCCTCCGCTGTGGCTTAACCTATTTTTTTGCATCTCTACTGCACTGACGATGGCCACCCTTGGCACATTTGGAAACTATGCCTTCAGGGCAGTCCCACAGATTCACTGAGCTGAGTCTAGAACTTGTCTCTTTAACACCCCAGTGAAGTATGAACTATCACGGTGGTTGGGGGATGATGGTAATGGGGAGATGGAGTCCCCCCTCCCCTGCAGGTAGGTCACCACCAAAGGCCTCCTTCTCCTCTACGACAAAGACAGTGGATCCTTTCCCGTTTGCACTTCGTTTTCCTTTGAGCTGCTGCCCTCTCTCCTACGCTGGCAAATGTATGTGTTTGGCAGGGAGATTGGCAAGCATTTCACAAGACAGTAAAGGTTAAGGTACGGTGGAGGTTGTTTAGTGCAGAATTGTAAATATTTGGTAAGGGTTTGTGGAGCTGCTTCTTTTGATACCTCTAATCCAGCGAGACAGAAATAACTTCAAAGCCATGCCTGGTCTGACTTGGTCCTCAACCAAAGGAAAAGATCAGCTACTGCTCAAGTATGTTTTCACTCACAGCCAGGCAGCCTGCCTTAGCAGGCGTCCTGGAGGATGAATCATCAGTTAATTGTCTCTGGGCACTTGTACCTCAACAGGGCAGGAGTGGAGCTGCATGAATAAACGTGAAGGAGCCTTTAGTTTACTCCGTTCCATGCCGTCAACAGCGGAACGAGAAGTGAGGTTTGCAGTCTGTTCAGAAGGACGAGCTGAGCCAGCTCCCCTGCCGAGTGCGGCAGGCTTCACTCAGTGTGGCTGGAGAGCAGGGAAGTCACTCTACCTTTTGGGTTTCTCAAGAGATTTCAGAACCTCGGGATGTCCAAATATTCCTGTGAGATATGGGTGTCTGAGGACAAGAGGAGAGGAGAGGGAATAGGAAGCTATCCTATAATTAAAAGTGGGTTTTGGGAGTTCTGCTATGTATTTTTTTCATATTTTAAATTTCTGTAAGCAACTACTGTGAAATCAAGCTCTTTTATTTTCTTCCATCTCCAAATTTGATCCTCATTTTCATCTTAGAGAGTCTTATTTGTTTCCCAAAGCAACAACACCAACAGACAGGAGTTGACAAGAACACATATTGCCATCTCTAGGGAGAAAATGGCATACATGACCGTGTCTGACTAGTGAACACTCAAAAGTGATCAGAGACATTTTTATCTCTATTCTTCCCAACATCACATAATAATTTAACTCCTATTATTACTGCTAATCTCTATAGCCAATACTAGGTGTGTGCTTGCTAAGTTGTGTCCAGCTCTTTGAGACCCCATGGACTCTAGCCCACCAGGCTCCTCTGTCCATGGGATTCTCCAGGCAAGAACACTGGAGTGGGTTCCCATTTCCTCCTCCAGGGGATCTTCCCCACCCAGGGATCGAACCTGCCTCTCATTATGTCTCCTGTTTGGCAGCGTGGATCTTTACCACTAGTGTTACCTGGGAAGCCCGTTGGGAAGAAGTGCCCAACACTAGGTACTTCTTACCATGTCTTCTTGATGAGAAGCAAGTATAAATTCTAATCTTTCATGTTTTATGTCTTAATGTTAACATCATATAACTTGGCAGCAAGAGGCTTTAGAAACTTTGGAAGCTTTGGGGTTGAGGTCAGCTTCTTCCCCAGCCAGTGCTTCCTGGATTTGAAGCTGAAGTTTGAGGCCTGTCTGCAGCCTCCCAGCCACTTTCCAAGAAGAATCATTACCTGGGGGACTCTCACAGTTCCTCAGTAGAAAAAGCACTGAGCCTGCACTGGAGCTCACAGGGGACAGAAGGAAGCGTGAAATTATGGAAGTTGATGCAAGAAATGTTTCATCAAGGAGGATGGGACCAGATTTAGATCTCTGAGTTTAAGAAAAAAAAGATTTGATGTAAGTTTGTGTGATTTAACAAAAGAGGCAAATGGGTCAAAGGCTGGTATAATCAGTTTTTGCAAGGAGTTTGAGTTTAGAGAATAAAATCATCAGTCAGATTACTCCAAATGGACCTCATAAATTAAAAATGAGGCTTGAGCTGGTTTTTGAAGGATGTATCTGGGGAATACAGTCTGGGAAATATATATATGTCCGTGGAGGTGGCACAGAGTAGCCAGCTGTTCACCAACCCTGTGTCCTCTTCCTTCCGGACTCGCTACTGGATTATATCAGATGCTGTTATGTGACTCAGTTCTGCTGTGTGCTCCTCCATGCCTGACCTGTAATAACCTCGACTCATGAGTCTCCCTGTTCTTTCTTCCTCTGGAGTCACCCTGGAAACCATGTGTAAAGGGTTGTAGGGCCATAAGATGGAAGGATCTCAAATCCCCAAATTATCACCTGGAGGAGAACCACCTGTCAGGTAGGAATACATGTTTTGGATTTTAACTGAGCAAGGAATAAAGTTCTCTTGTATTAAGCCACTGACATTTTGCTTTATCTATTACAGCAAATAGGGTTATCCAGAAGTGAAAGACACATTTGTAGGGCAAGAAACAGATGCAAAAGTCTAGCAAGAAGGGCTGGAAATGAGAGTAATTAGAGCAAAGGGTAAAAAAGTGAATGGTGGCCAGTTTACAGAGGACTTTATTTCCAAGAAGAAGTGCTTGCGTTTTCATAACATTATTCTTCAAGTTTGTATTTTCACATTAAAAAAAAACAACTTTACATTATTTAATTTTTTCTTACAATAGCCCTAAAAGTGAATGTCTTAGTCGCTCAGTTGTGTCTGTGTGTAGCCTACCAGGCTCCTCTGTCCATGGACTTCTCCAGGCAAGAATAACTGGAGTGGGTAGCCATTCTCTTGTCCAGGGGAATCTTCCTAATCCAGGGATCGAGCCTGGATCTCCTGAATTGTAGGCAGATTCTTTACCATCTGAGCCACCAGGGAAGCCCACTGTAGCCCTATGAAGCCTATATTAATATCACATTTTATAGATGATGAAATTTAGGCCTAAAGCAATTAAAGTTACAAAAGTTATTCTAGCATAGAACTAAGATTGGAACCGTGGTGATTGATTCCAAGGCTGCACTCTTTCTCTAACTGATTCATAAGGCCAATCAAACTTCAGAAACTGCCGCAAGCAGTTGAAGAGCTCAAGACAGCATCTATGGAGTTTTGTTTCTGAAGTAGCTTTTAGGATGAATTAACAGAGGAGTGATTCCAATTAGTGAACTTCCGAGTTCAGCCAAGGGCAAAGAAATAAGAAGCTGGAATGAAGATGATGGCAAATGAGAAGGAAAGGAAGGTCAGGGTGAAGCTTTAGAGGGAAAAATTCATTTGCAGAACCTGGTGCCTGGGTGTGACAGACAGTGAGGCAGAATTCGACACTCTCCTCTTAATATTCATGTGTATCTTGGCATGTGTGTCAAATGGAGGGAAGGCCCCCGCAGGGGTGAATTTGCATAGGGACGTTAATGTTCCTTGGGAGGGGGACACCTGTGTTCCTGTGGGTGATGGAGGAGGGGCATTTATTCCGTTCTGGGCTGTGGTCTATATCCCAGGTGGAGGGAGAAGCAGAAGGTAGAAACAGTGCCGATGTTTCCATGAGAGATTTTGTGAAGTGGGGGGCACAAGTCAGGCAGTTTTTTTTTTCTCCCAGTACGTCATTTTATTCAAGACAGGCTAAGAATTAACAAGGATTAACACTGGCACTGCTTTGCTAAAATTCTTGAGTTCTTGATTTGAGTCCTCTTCTTTTTTTCTTGATAAGTCTGGCTAAAGGGTTATCAATATTGTTTATCTTTTCGAAGAACTAGTTTTTAGTTCTGTTGATT
>SJYC01091016.1:0-37208 GCA_006408675.1 Madoqua kirkii
GTTTGAAATGCAAATAGAAGGGGCTGGCTCTTTAAACACACAAAAGCCATCTATACATCGAGTGAAGATGAGCCCATCCTAAGCCACACGCTATTATTTTTCTTGCTTTGAGTGTCGTTACCGCAGGCTTCTGCCTCGCTCCCATTTGTCATCCTTCTCAAATAAACAGCTCCCACGGGAGACGGAAGCGGTGCGGCACCTCTCCCCCCAACTCCCCCACGCCCAAGCAGCTCGGCTTATTTTGACAGATTGCTCCATTAAACGAGTCTGTTTACTTAAAAACAGACAGCCAGGCTTCCTTCCATAAACGCCAGCAAGAGAGGGACAGAGCTGTCCCTTGTTCTCAGCTCTCAGCCCAGCTACTCTGCGCATTGTTTCAGGCTTTCTGCATTTTGGACCGGACGCTGCAGGCTGGAGGCTGGGTGCCCAACGCGGCAGCCTTTCGCAGGAGTCCTTCCTGGCCGCTGCCCTGCGGAGGGGTTGCTTCATCCCGGCACCACAGCAGGGGCCAATGTTATTGTTTTGGCAGGGATGCAAAGCAAACGGAGATGCGGAAGGAAAAGTTTGGCAGAGCGTGTTACACAGGCCCAGTTCAACACCCGCCTAATAGAATGTGTGTTTTGCTCATTCGTTTTATCTTTCACAATATGCTTTAAGGCAACGGTAGCACAAGTCATTCACTCATTCATCAAGTAATTCTGGAGTGCCTACCCGGTGTGCCAGGCACCAGACTCGACAGGGAGGAAATGGCACTGAAGAAGCCAGATAAAAATCTGCACTCTTTAAAAATATATATATATTTTAAATTTATTTTTATTTTTGGCTGTGCTTGGTCTTCCTTGCTGCCTGAGGGCTTACTCTGGTTGCAGGGAGCCAGGCTCTCTGTTGTGGTGCAGGGGCTTCTCACTGCAGATGCTTTTGTCGACGGCAAACAGGCTTCAGTAGCTGTGGCTCACCAGCTTAGCTGCTCTGAAAGTATGTGGAATCTTTCCCAACCAGGGATCAAACTTGTGTCCCCTACATGGGCAGGCAGATTCTTAACCACTGGACCACCAGGGAAATCCAAAAATCATGGCTGTTTTGGAAGCAATATTCTGTTGGAAGAGGCAGGAAAAAAAAAGCATATTTGGCACAATGTGGTTAAACATAAAATTACAGGTTTCCACATATTTCATAAATCGAGTTTGAAATAACTAACAATAGCATATGATTTTACAGTTTATCCTTTTTTTTTACATGTCAGGTTAAATCATAGGCAATTTCATACATTTAATCTTCCACATCATCTCATCTGATTTTGATAACTCTGTGGTATTATTCTTTATCCTATTTACAAATGATGAAAACGTGGATTATGTAAACCAGAGATCACAGACTCACCTCAAACTCGGATCTCGGGCAGAACAGCAAGGAGAGCAAAACCAAAACCGCGGATCCAGTGCGTCGCCATTATTTAAAATAACACTGGAAAAACAAAAACTCAGGGTTAATAGTTGTTCTGGCAGCTCTCTGTGGAGAGAGATTCAAGGGGTTTCATTCGCTATTGTCACTTTCCCCTAGTCCTTTCAAACTTCGCCTCTTAAAGTGACACATGGTCAAGGAAACCTTGGGACTGGAATGTGGTACAAGCGTGTGGAGCCAGCACACACGTCGTGCCTTACAGTGAGGTGTGGTCAAAAGACCACAGTGTTTAAAATTCCCATACCAGACTCTGAGTTAAATCTGTGACTAGAGCCGGGGACTACGGTTAATGAAAGAGAACTGGGAGGAATCTGGGTGCTGCCAACTCTAGAAATGAAAAACCCAAAGCTCTCTTCTTATTCCAGGCAAAGTTCTGCACCGAGGAGAAACTGCTGGGAGTAGAATCCAAACTATGAATAGAAATAACGATGAAAAAGGAATGAGCAGTTCTGATGAAAACGGGAGAGGGGAAACAGAGAAAGTATGTCTCAGAAAGCTCAAGGCTGTATATTGATATTTATCTTTTCAAAAAATAACACGAGAGGGAATCCTAGTGCTATGAAATTAGAAAAGCTATCCACTCAACCCTCCTTCCTAAAAGTAGAGTAAAACCTCTGAAAAAATGAGCAGCAGGAAAAGACTGGGAGTGAATCAATACAGAGTTATTAAAAGCAGGGAAATAAGAAATAGAATAACGTCCCTACTTAATGAAAGATTCCAGAAAAATATTCCCACAAAGCAGATGACAATTGTAAACTAATATTTCAAAAAAAGCTAAAAGAAATGGGTAGAAATTATGAGAGAACAACAGGAATCAGAATTAGGAAAACTCAGGAGACACTGGAGAAAGTGACATTTAAATGTGAAACAACAGGATTCATAAAAGAAGTAAAGATAAAAGGAAAAATTTCAGAGCTAGAGAAACTAGGAGGAAAACAAAAGAAAATAACCATCATGGATATTGCTTAGAGAATTAGAAAAGGGGAAAGGGAAAAAATTTAAATATCAATCAGAATGAAGAACTGGAATTTGACACTGATAGGATTAGCAAAGAAGATCCAATATATAGGTGGTAAGTAAGTAAGTGAAGTCACTTAGTCGTTTTGGACTCTTTGCTACCCCATGGACTGTAAGCCTACCAGGCTCCTCTCTCCATGGGATTTTCCAGGCAATAGTACTGGAGTGGATTGCCGTTTCCTTCTCCATATCTTCCCGACCCAAGGATCGAATATAGACCAATGCTTTACCGTCTGAGCCACCAGGGAAGTCCATACAGGTGGTGAAAGTGAAAGTGAAGTCGCTCAGTCGTGTCCGACTCTGCGACCCATGGACTGTAGCCCACCAAGCTCCTCTGTCCATGGGATTCTCCAGGCAAGGATACTGGAGTGGGTTGCCATTTCCTTCTCCAGGGGATCTTCCCAACCCAGGGATCGAACCCAGGTCTCCCACATTGTAGGCAGACGCTTTAACCTCTGCACCACCAGGGAAGCCCTATACAGGTGGTAGGTATCCTCAAAGAAGAAAATCAAATAAGTAGAGTACAACAAATGCTAAAGTTTATAATTCAAGAAAACTTTTCTGAAATCAATGATGATTTCAAGCCTCAGATTAAAAGCAAAAATTTGGGAAAACTGACCTTTAAAAGGTCAACCTTGATACATAATCTAGTAGGCATATGGGACTTGAAGGAAAGAAAAAAAATCTTCAAGGTATCCAGGCTAAAAGACAATTCATCTGTTAGGGAAAGAAAATAAATTTTCATCAGGTGGTTTGAGAGCAATGTGTTATGCCAGAAAAACAACGAACTAACAATTAGGATACTGAAGGAAGGAAAAGGTAAGCTAAGGAGTTTATATCCAGCCAAACAAAATACAGAGTTCAGACCTGCTGTCATGACTAGGCCAAAAATGAGGAAGCAATGGTTCTGTGAGTTCTTCTTGAGGAATCTACCAGAGAATGTGTCTTAGACAACCACAGTGACCAAAGACGCATTGACACAAGGGTAGTGGCTGTTACTGGATGGATGATACGGTCCACTAAAATGAGGAAAAACAGAAAGAAGAATGGATGGGATCCAGGAAGCAGCATCTAATACCAAAATGTGGAACAGAACAATCTGACAAATTCTCTTTTGTGGAAAACTGTCTTCAGAATTCAGAAGGGACATTTTATAGAGGTCCTGGGGTATGCTTAGTCAGATGGTCAAAGTAAAGCAAACAAAATTTAAAAAAGAACAATTATTAATTCTGGACTAAATAGAAGGTTGTTCAGTCACTCAGTCGTGTCCAACTCTTTGCGACCCGATGGACTGCTGCACACCAGGCCTCCCTGTCCATTGTCAAATCCTGGAGTTTACTCAAACTCTCACCTTCAGAGGGCTCAAACAAACCTTGTGTGCACCAGGACCCAGAGACCCCACAGAGACTGAGACAGAACTGTGTTTGAGTGTCTCCTGTGGAGGTACAGGTCAGCAGTGGACTGCCATAGGGGCAGGGGCTCTGGGTGCAGCAGACGTGGGTATGGCATATGCTCTCTTGGAGGAGGTCGCCATTAACCCCACATAGAGCTGTCAGAAGTTACACAGGACTGGGAAACAGACTCTTGGAGGGCACAAACAGAGCCTTGTGTGCACCAGGACCCAGGAGAAAGGAGCAGTGACCCCACAAGAGACTGAGCTAGACTTGCCCATCAGAGTCCAGGAGTCTCCAGTGGAGGTGTAGGTCGGCGCTGGCCTGCTGCAGGGTTGGGGGCACTGAGTGTAGCAGTGCATGCATGGGACCTTTTGAAGGAGGTGCCATTATCTTCATTACCTCCACCATAGTTTGGTCCCAGGTAAATAACAGGGAGGGAACACAGCTCCACCCATCAACAGAAAATTGGATTAAAGATTTTCTGAACACAGCCCCGCCCATCGGAACAAGACCCAATTTCCCTGTCAGTCTCTCCCATCAGGAAGCTTCCATAAGCCTCTTATCCTTCTTCATCAGAGGGCAGACAGGCTGAAAACCACAGTTACAGGAAACTAACCAATCTGATCACGTGGACCACAGCCTTGTCTAACTCAATTAAACTATGAGCCATGCTGTATAGGGACACCCAAGACGGACGGGTCATGGTGGAGAGTTCTGACAGAATGTGGTCCACTGGAGAAGGGAATGGCAAACCACTTCAGTACTCTTGCCTTGAGAATGGGATAAACAGTCAGTTCAGTTCAGTTCAGTTGCTCAGTCATGTCTGACCCCATGAATTGAAGCACGCCAGGCCTCCCTCTACATCACCAACTCCTGGAGTTCACTCACACATCCATCGAGTCAGTGATGCCATCCAGCCATCTCATCCTCTGTCATCCCCTTCTCCTCCTGCCTCCAATCCCTCCCAAAAAGGCAAAAAGATAGGACACTGAAAGAAGAACTCCCCAGGTCAGTAGATGACCAATAGGGTACTGGAGATCAGTGGAGAAATAATTCCAGAAAAAAATGAAGGAAGTTGTACAAGAAACTAAGTGTAATCACAGTATATTACTTGACATAGTATGTTACCTAAGTAATATTTATAGTCATAATAAAAACAGTGACTATGTCACCAACACTTTCAAGTCTGGCCCCAACAAGGGTCCTCCTGCCTGGTATCATTAGAACCAATGGAATGAGACCAGGTTTATTCAGAAGCAAAGGGAAGCTTTGTTTCTTCCTAAGAGAATGGAGGTGGCTTAACAGGTAAAGAATTGGCCTACCAGTGCAGAATGGATAAGGGTTCCATCCCAGGGTTGGAAAAGATCCCCTGGAGAAGGAAATGGCAACTGGCTCCAGTATTCTTGCCTGGAAAATTCCACAGACAGAGGAGCCTGGTGGGCTACCATCCTTGGGGTTGCAGAGTCGGAGACACTGAGCCAGCACGCACAGAACAGGAAGAGAATGGAGAGGCCTGTGTTTGGGCTCCAGAGGGCATGCTCTCCCTATAGGTAGACCCGGGCGGGGCTGCTCAGCTGGGTTCTCTGCAGGCACCAGGAATGGGGCGGAAACTCCTCTGGGTCTGGGGCAGGCGTCCTGCTCAGGCTTAGATCACAGCGCATGTGCAGCGTCTCTGCGCGCGCCCTGCAGCCGCCATCTTGAACTGAGTGCTGTGCCTGGTCGTCGGCAGTCGTTTGGCTGCGTCAGTTGCAGCCCGTGGACTTGGGAACTCTGGTTTGAAGGGCTGGATGCGAGGCCTCTGTGTGTGGCCGTCTATGAAACGAATCGCAAAGGGAAAGAAAAAGGTTAGCCTGTGTTTTATTACCCGGATTCTACTTTAATTTCCCAGGAATTGCTAATGGTCTTTCTTTGCTTGTGACAAATGTAGATAAATTCAAAAAACAAGACAGATTATTTTTGGAGAATAATGAAGGGAAGAGATGGCGTGACTGAGTTAGCATCTAATCTGCCAGAGAAAAAGCCAATGGTAGTAGCGCTCAGTCGTGTCCAACTATGTGAACCCAAGGACTGTGGCCCGCCAGGCTCCTCCGTGCATGGGATTTTCCAGGCAAGAGGACTGGAGGGGGGTGCCAGTTCCTTCTCCAGGGGATCTTTCTGACCCAGGGATCGAACCGGAGTCACCTGCATTGGCAGGTGGATTCTTTACTACTAGCGCCACCTGGGAAGCCCAGCTGAATCAAGTAATAGGATTATATTATATTCTATTTGGAAATACGGAGGCAAATTGGAGAGGAAACGAATTCAGACATTGCACCCGAGGAAAAGGATGAGGAGGATAAGAGGAAGAAAGACTCGTTTCAGTTATAAGCCTTTTAGTCCTATTTACTTTTTAACCATTTGCATGCGATTTTTAACAGCGTAAAGAACAAAACAAGACAAAAAAAACCCCACAGCCACCAAGGAATCCCAACTTTCAGAGCAAACTGAAGGCTTGCTGGGCTTCACTCCTCAGAGGCACCAGCCGCCTCGCCATGTCGGCCCTCTGACTCCCCACCCCTTGCCCGTAGAATAGGGATCCTTCCAGTTTTCTCAAACCCAGAACCGGGAGCAGTGATCATAGGATGTGAAGGTTGAAAATGCCCGTTAGAGATCACTCTCTGCATTTTTTCCTGATTTTCCGCGAGGGAATCAAGGCTGTTGGTGAGAGAGTGGCTGGCCCAAAGGCACTACTCCCTTTCCTGTCTGAACTGGAGCTTGGCTCTCCCGACCTGGTGCCACTGCTACAAAGTGTTCCCTCCTTCGAGTTTATTCTGGCCTGTGTGAATCTCTCTCCTTGCTGCTGATTTTATCAGCGTCTTGCTTTTCCAATTGCTCTCTTACCTGTGTTCTGTTTTGAGCTTAATTAGGTTTACTCTCAGGGTGTTTGGGCTGTTGTGGGAGTGGGAGGAGTCCTGAGCAATTTACCCTGCCCTCTGCTGCCCTCTGCTGGCGACAGATGGTGTTTACTGTTCACCCTTTAGATCGAAGTTACACCAGCCTCATAATGAAATAGTTATTTTTAGCGCTTTGGGCTCTAGCTCAGTGAAGAAAACCTTGTCTTTCAGGGAAATAATGGCCCTCTGACATGTGCCAGTCTGTGTTGCCCAGTCCAGTTGTTCTAAGCTTCCTTACTTCTTTAACTGTGATCTTTGAACTAATAGTGTACACGTTACCTAGGAGATTGTTACAAATGCAGAATCTTGGTCCTCACTGAACATTTATTGAAGAAGAATCTGCAGTTTAATCTGAAGTGATTCATGTGCACATGAAATCTGGAGAAGCACTGCTCTAGATCAAACTCAACTAGACTTCAGGAAAGAATAGAGATCAGTCTTGTGTTGGTGCAGTGCCTATAAGTTGCTTCCGTCGTGTCCGGCTCTTTTGTGATCCCATGGACTCTAGCCCACCAGCCTCCTCTGTCCATGGAATTCTCCAGGCAAGAATACTGGAGTGGGTCACCATTTCCTTCTCCCGGGGAGCTTTCCGACCTAGGGATTGAACCCACGTCTTATATGTCTCTTGTATTGGCAAGCAGGTTCTTTACCATTAGCATCACTGAGATAAATCTTCAGTTCAGTCAACTCAGTCGTGTCTGACTCTTTGCGACCCCTTGAATTGCAGCATGCCAGACCTCCCTGTTCATCACCATCTCCCAGAGTTCACTCAGACTCACGTCCATCGAGTCCGTGATGTCATCCAACCATCTCATCCTCGGTCGTCCCCTTTTCCTCCTGTCCCCAATCCCTCCCAGCATCAGTCTTTTCCAATGAGTCAACTCTTCGCCTGAGGTGGCCAAAGTACTGGAGTTTCAGCTTTAGCATCATTCCTTCCAAAGAAATCCCAGGGTTGATCTCCTTCAGAATGGACTGGTTGGATCTCCTTGCAGTCCAAGGGACTCTCAAGAGTCTTCTCCAACACCATAGTTCAAAAGCATCAATTGGACTCTAGCCCACCAGCCTCCTCTGTCCATGGAATTCTCCAGGCAAGAATACTGGAGTGGGTCACCATTTCCTTCTCCCGGGGAGCTTTCCGACCTAGGGATTGAACCCACGTCTTATATGTCTCTTGTATTGGCAAGCAGGTTCTTTACCATTAGCATCACTGAGATAAATCTTCAGTTCAGTCAACTCAGTCGTGTCTGACTCTTTGCGACCCCTTGAATTGCAGCATGCCAGACCTCCCTGTTCATCACCATCTCCCAGAGTTCACTCAGACTCACGTCCATCGAGTCCGTGATGTCATCCAACCATCTCATCCTCGGTCGTCCCCTTTTCCTCCTGTCCCCAATCCCTCCCAGCATCAGTCTTTTCCAATGAGTCAACTCTTCGCCTGAGGTGGCCAAAGTACTGGAGTTTCAGCTTTAGCATCATTCCTTCCAAAGAAATCCCAGGGTTGATCTCCTTCAGAATGGACTGGTTGGATCTCCTTGCAGTCCAAGGGACTCTCAAGAGTCTTCTCCAACACCATAGTTCAAAAGCATCAATTCTTTAGCGCTCAGCGTTCTTCACAGTTCAACTCTCCCATCCATATATGACCACAGAAAAAACCATAGCCTTGAATAGATGGACCTTAGTCGGTAAAGTCATGTCTCTGCTTTTGAATGTACTATCTAGATTGATCATAACTTTTCTTCCAAGGAGTAAGCGTCTTTTAATTTCATGGCTGCAGTCACCATCTGCAGTGATTTTGGAGCCCCCCAAAATGAAGTCTGACAATGTTTCCACTGTTTCCCCATCTAGTTTCCATGGAGTGATGGGACCAGATGCCATGATCTTCGTTTTCTGAATGTTGAGCTTTAAGCCAAGTTTTTCACTCTCTTCTTTCACTTTCATCAAGAGGCTTTTTAGTTCCTCTTCACTTTCTGCCATAAGGGTGATATCATTTTTATATCTGAGATTATTGATATTTCTCCCGGCAATCTTGATTCCAGCTTGTGTTTCTTCCAGATAAATCTTACTACTTGGTAATTATCTCTGATCACTCTAATACCTATTCCAGTCTTGTTACCTGGTAGTAATCAGTTCTTCCCCAGATACCTTTTTCTGCTCTGTTTATGCCAGGACAACTGCCTACAATAACAAGAGAAAGTAGCATAATTGGAGTTCTAAGTTTTAAAATTCACAAAATTAAAATTAGCCCATTAAATCAAATGGTAAAAAGGCATAGCACATGGATTATGCTACAGTATTTTAATCCTTCTGTGTATTTTCTCTTTTTTTTCCCTCTGTCATTAATAAAAATGTCATATTTTGGCCTTGAAGATAGACTAAAATTATTCAACAAGTTTTTAAAAGCTCTGTCTTGTTTATAATTTATAAAATCTCTGTGTATGGCTGAATGGGTACTGAGGAAACATTAATCTGGGGGGTTTTCAGAATGCCAGAAACAGGACATGTTATTAACTGAAGCCTCTCCCATGTTCTCCTGCACAACTTCGTTCATTCTCAGGCATTTAGTCAGCAAACATTTAGCAAGCACTCACTATGGGTCTGACACCGTGTTGGTGCTGAGACTTTATGGCAGGTACAGTTCCTGCTTTCATGGATCTTCCAGTCTAAGTCAAGCCATTGAAGACATTAGGATTTAATAAAATTGTATCAAGTGCTAAAAGAGAAAGTTAGTACTCTTCCTGGAAAATCCCATGGACTGGGGAGCCTGGTAGGCTGCAGTCCATGGGGTCACGAACAGTCGGAACGACTGAGCGACTTCACTTTCAATTTTCACTTCCACTTTCATTCATTGGAGAAGGAAATGGCAACCTACTCCAGTGTTCTTGCCTGGAGAATCCCAGGGATGGCGGAGCCTGGTAGGCTGCCATCTGTGGGGTCTCACAGAGTCGGACACAACTGAAGTGACTTAGCAGCAGCAGGGCAATGGAAGATAGGTTGATTGGCATCCATGAAATGAATGACACTTAATGGATATTGGAGTTGGTGAAGAGTAGAGGTAAGAGCATTTTAGGCAGAAAAGTCCCTGAGAGGAGTAGGAGCAGGGTGGGAGCACTAGGAAGGTGACCGTGGCTCCAGCACAAGGATGGAAGGAAAGTCTCCTGAGAGGGGACCTGTGAAGTATATCCAGGTCAAATCTGCAGGGCTTCATAGGACCTGGAACTTAGTTGGGGATTTATCATTAGAACAATGGGACACACTGGGGAGTTAAACTCAGGGGGATCACATGATATGATCTTTTTATTCTCACCAGCGTGCTGTCTTTCATATAGACTGAAGTTGACTCTGGATCTCTGGGCCATGGCACCATTTTGGGGAGGACAAGTCTTTGGGTTGAGTGTAGGTTCTGTGTCCTTGGGATGGCTCATCACTCTCTCACTCTTTCCTTCTCCACATCTGAGTGTGTGATGACTCTCTCGGAGTAAACTGCTCAGACCCAGGTTCTAGGATAGACATATCCCACTGCATCCAGTGAGATGAGCAGGAGGCCCAGTCTCCTCCTCCCCTATTCTTCCTATAGACTGTGTCTATCTCTTTCTGTCAACTCTCTGAAACAGGTCTTTGCTTTTTCTCTCCTAGCCAGCTCCCTGCTCCAAAGTGTCATAGCCTCTCTGAAGTTTTTCCCCCATGAAATATTCTGACTCCATATGAAGTGACGCTTTCTCTTTGAAAATAAGCCTCCAGTGTTTCAAGGTTAAGGATATCTTTCTTTAGGCTTAAAGCAGGCCCTGATGTCAGTTTATCCCTGGGTAGAATCACTGGAAAGGGAGGTTCAAAGGGAGAGTTCTGCTTTGGCAAGAAGTATCTCAGAAGAATGATTTTGCTCCACAAGATTCCTTCTGCAGGAAGTACTTACACTATTCTAGAAGGAGGAGGTGGATTGTTTAGAATCTCTGAAAACTTAGTAGGAGGCATTTATAATTTTATAGCTTTTGAAGAAAGATATTTTTGTACTGGAATATAATTGCTTTACAAAGTTGTATTAGTGATAATGGTAGTCTATTATTGAAAAATTATTGAATGAAATACACTGTTTTAAGGTTTCTTAACAGAACTATTTTACATAAATAATATTTCATAAGATCCCCTGGAGAAGGAAATGGCAACCCACTCCAGTATTCTTGACTGGAGGATCCCATGGACAGAGGAGCCTGGCGGGCCACAGTCCATGGGGTCGCAAGAGTTGGGCACAACTTAGTGACTACACCACCACCACCACCACCACCAATATTTCATACAGTACTTTGAAACATATTTATTTATTTATTTATTTATGGCTGTGCTGCGTCTTCCTTGCTGAGTAGGCTTTTTCCTAGTGGTAGCGAGCAGACTGCTCATTGCAGTGGCTTCTCTTGTTGTGGAACATAGGTTCTAGGGCATATGGACTCAGTAGCTGTGGCTCCCGGGCTCTAGAGCTTGGGCTCAATAGTTGTGGCACGTGGGCTTAGTCGTTCCACGGCACGTGGAATCTTCCGGGCCAGAGATCAAACCTGTGTCTCCTGTACTGGCAGGTGGATTCTTTACCACCGAGTCACCAGGGAACATATAATACTTACTGTCTGTCTTTGTCATAAGCTCCATGGACAGTCAAGCCGATGGGCCATATTAAATGACCACACTTGAGTTCACGGCTGAGGCTAGCAGATGTAGTCTTCAGAAATGTCCCAGGAAGCCCAGGAAAACCAGTCTTAGTGGAAAAACCAAAGTGGGTATGTGGTTTTGAAAAGAAGTTTCTCTAAACTCACACTAAGCACTACCCTGGCCACACTAGCACTGATTGCACTGGGCTGAAGCCAAGAATCTGATTTTGCAGTTTTAGTGTGCTACCAGTATTTCCAAGGAAGCTGTAAAATCCTCGTCCTGGCCAATTGTACACTGGTTTATATATTTCTATTTGTGCCAACATAAGCACATGCCATATAACACACCAAGGGACTCTGCAGCAAAATCATACAATAACAGGTTGTAACGCCAAGAATTCTGAGCATCCACTGAGTGTCCAGGCTCTTCTAGAACTTTGTATGAGCCCTCTTCACAGGTAGAGTTTGAGGGTGATTTACCCCTCAGCCAAAGCCTGTTCCAGGCACATTCTAGGAAATAAAAAATGCCGCTTCCCAGGGAGCCGTCATTTCTCTCCCTGTTTCCTCTTTCTACATCAGTCCTCCTTGAACGAGAGCAGCACATACGGGAGCGAAAGCGCAGATCCAAACCACGTCCTGAGGATCAGCGTTTACCAGGTGAAGTTCAAGAAGGGAGACCAGGGTTTAGGTGCCATGAGAATCAGTAAGGGCATGTCTAGTGGGACAGAAATGCTGTCCTTGCAGCAGGTATGTAAGGGCTCTCACACTTTCACTTCTCGGGAAAGATAATAAATACAGTAAAATATGTGATTTTTCTTAGATGGCCTGGGTGATTCTTTTCCGTGTGGTTTCTCTCTGTGCCTTTTGTGTGTGTGTGTTGTTTCTGTGTACAAGAGAAAAATATGTTTTTATTATGACTGGAGGTAAACGTCAAGCAGGCTGAGGTCTTTGCCTTTCCTTCAGTTGTCTCTTCTGTACTGCAAAGTATTTATGGTGGGTGCAGGAGTGTTGCAGAATGAACAAAACTGGGTGAGCTTAAAAAGAAAACCAGGGACAAAGAAAGTGGCTACATTGAGTGTGTTTAAAATGTCCTGTTCTCTGAAGAGGTACATATAATAAACTAACCTCTGAGAGTCACACTCACAGGTTCATTAAATGCCCAGAGCTGGAAAAAATGTGCAGAAATGCTTGGCCTATTTCTCACTCTATCCTTGTTCTGGTTGGGCTTAGGAACTTAGACTGTCCCAGTGAAGGAGGAAAGAAAGAGAATTAAGAGAGAGAATCATATTTAGAATGACACATTAAATTTGAAGAGACTAAATAAACAAGTGCAAATAAAAGCTCAAGAATGGAAATGACAGCAGTTTTAGAAAAATAAAGAAACGTAAGATTTTGTATATCTCAGTACGTAATCTATGAAATTTGTATCTGGTTGGCAGCAGCAGCAGTCATTAAACTTCCCTTGTGGCTCAGCTGGTAAAGAATCTGCCTGCAATGCAGGGACCTGGGTTCCATCCCTGCATTGGGAAGATCCCCTGGAGAAGGGAAAGGCTACCCACTCCAGTATTCTGGCCTGGAGAATTCCATGGGCTGTATAGCTGTAACGTCCATGGGGTCGCAAAGAGTTGTACAAGTGAGTGACTTTCACTTTCAGTCATTAAACAGGGCACAGAGCCACATCTGTATCACAGAAGTCCTCAGGAACACTTCTGTGTGAGGAACTGAAAAACCATCCTAGAGAGTTTCCCAAAACAAAATTGTCTCCCAAGGTAACAAATATTTACCTTCAGGGCACTTACCTGTCAGGCCAGTGGTTAAGATGTTGGTTTTCAGTGCAAAGGCTGAGTTTTTGATCTTGGGTTGGGGAACTAAAATCCCACATGCTACGCATTGGGGCTTTACCTTCAGAAAAGTGAAGGCTAGTAGGTCCTCATCAGTTGCTCCTTTGCTAAAAAAAAAAAAAAAATCATCGTCTGGCATCGGCCAGTTTTGTAATGCCTAAGTCTGATGCTTACTAAATGTATGCCTGGTATTGCATAGCTATAAATTTAAATGTGGTATATCTTGCCCAGGAAGAGTTTACATTCTAGTCAAAGAAACAAAATACATACATATTCAGTAAATAATTAAGGGGTAGGACAGGATATGATAAAGTCTTATGTGGTACACGTGAATAATAGTAACATTTATTAAGCACCTACTGTGTATGACAGAGGATGAGATGGTTGGATGGCATCACTGATTCAATGGACATGAATCTAAACAAACCCAGGTGATAGTGAAGGACATGGAAGCCTGGTGTGCCACAAGTCCATGGGGTTGCAAAGAGTCAGAATAACTGAGTGACTGAACAACAAATGTACCAGATTCTGTACTGGTTACTCTATGTCTGTTAACTCATTTATTCTGGGAGCAATTCTCTGGGTGGGTAGGTGCAGTTATTATCTCCATTTTCATGAAAGGCAATGGGAACACAAGATTTCCACCATCACCAGACTCTTAAGTGACTGAACCAATGAAACTCACAGTATGATTCCTATGCTCCCCCTCTAACCTCTGAGATTTTCTGCCTCCCAGAGTGAGAAGGAAAGAGAACGAGGCCCAGTGCCATCTGGGTAGATTTTTGGTAAAAGCGTGGTTTGAACTGGGTCCAGAAATACTGGCAGGCTCATGTGAGTTGCCAGAAACAGGCTGGAAGGGTCTTCCAGCTCCGGGAACAGTGTGAACATGGGCTGGTGCCAGGCAGACTGATGTAGGGACAATGAGATGCCATGCTCACTTGGAGCCAATGTATTCAGTGGAAGAAGAAGGGGCTCAGGGTGACACCCACTTAGTTCACTTCTAGCTCAGTCACTGACTTGTTTGATCAGCTTCTCTAAGGCGCAGTTTCTTCATCTGTTTAATGGAAGGAAATCAGTCCTCTCATCACTCTCTATTACTAGTAACCAACATCTCTACTATAATATCTCTAACAACTCATCTCTACTATAATATCTCTATTACTACAATATTGTACACATAATCTCTAGTACAGAAATTGTCACATTATATGTACACAATAAAAGTAAGCTATTGTATTATTTTAAAAACTGCGTTAGCAGAAATGGGAACAAGATACAGAGATGGTTTGGATGGTGGAAGGCTTTGTAAATAGACATGGCACAGTAACAACTTGGGAAGTGAGATCACAAGTTTTCATGTTTTTCAAACAGGATTAGAGACCCACTAATGGGCACTGACTAATTACAGTGGGCAGCAACAAGTTTGTTGTATTTTCAGATGAAATAGACCATGGATTGATATTTCAGAGAGCACCAAGGGTATTTAGGAATTGTTTTGTGATTCTCTTGATTCAGTTTATATATATATATATATATATATATATATATATATATGTATATATATATATATATTTGTGTATTTATGCATGTGCAGGGTCACAATATCAAAATTATTTTGTACTGTGGGTTGAGGTTTAAAAAACAAAAGGTTTAAAAGCCACTGCTTTAGGTGATGCCTTCCTCTGCTAATTCCAGATGTCCTGATAGATAATAACTTGCCAACAAGACCCAGAGCAATTTCGAAATTCTTGACACTGTAGTTAAGTGCAGATTTTAGTCCTCGGCAGAAGGAGACTACATGGAGAGTTTATCTTGGCTTTATCACATGTGGCTGCAGAGGCACCAAACTGGCCAAGCAATGTGAGGAGAGAGGAGTTCTTTGGTAAGAGTCACACTTTACTGCTTTCGACCTCAAGAAGCGATGTGGTGAAACTTGTTCTGAACCTGGCTAACAACTTTTATGAGTCTTTTGGAAAATTTGTGTTAGTCGCAAACCTCCTGAAGAAAAAAAACCCCAAAAACCCATGGGAAATGATCATTCTTACAGAAGCACTGTTTTCAATTTTGTTAATTTTTTTTTTTTTTCCAAAATGTCTTTTTTCCCCACCAGCAGTACCTTCTCATCTAACCACTTGATAGGTTGGGTCTGTAGCGTTTCCTCTTGAGTGAGGAAACGCTACAGACCCAACTCAGTGGACATGAGCAAACTCTGGGAGGTAGTGAAGGATGGGGAGGCCTGGCGGGCTGCAGTCCATGGAGTTGCAAAGAGTTGGACATGGCTGAGCTGCTGAACAACAACAGGGAGGCAAGGGCAAGTTCTTAAACTTCTATCAGTCTTAAAGATAAAAACAACAGTAACAACAAATAACAAAAACAGGTAAAGGGTGGAAAGCTGGAGGCTGGGCGGGGGGTGGGGAATGTAAAAGATGATTAATGATTACTAGTTAAGGATGTCAGCCTAAAAGAATGCTGTCCTAAACAGCTCACAACAGATTCCTCTCTGCTTCCTACCACACAGGATGTCTTTCTGTCCCCGCAGCCCCAGTGTGCCCCGCCCTGACCTCTCTAAGGGCTGCAGGGACTTCGACCCAGCTTTTTACTGGTGCCTTCCTGAGTTATGTTTCTGTGCTGAAAGGAAAAATTATTCTTGCCTTCCAATTATTCTTGCATCCCAGGAAGTCACTCTGGCATCTCCCCTCTAGTTTCATTTTCCTACCTTGCTGCTCTGCTTGTCCATCAAAGACCATTCCCTTTTCCTCCAGCACAGTGACTTGAGACGTTGCCCCCCACAGCCTGTGTCTTTACTTTATAATATATGTTCTTCCCTAGGGCTCTCTAGTAATTATTTTGACCTTAGAGTTTTCTGGAGGAGAGTGAATACCTGTATCTCTCAAATTCCACTTCCACCTACCTAATGGACCCTATTCTTCTTTTGCTTAAGGCCAGGAAATTGTCTGTTTACAATTTGTCTCTTGACAATTTTTTTTCCACTAAAATTATGTAAAACAACTCTGCTTCTAGAACAAATTCCTACTTCCTGAAAGTCTAACCTCTTTTCCCTTTCTGAGATATTTTCCAATACTTCTTGTTAATACAGCAAAAATCTAGACTGGATTCCCAAGACTCCAGCTACACCCACTGATGTCAGAAGAGAAAAGCAGAGTTAAGGACACGACATGCTAAATTCTATAGTGACCTGGGCTCCAAGAAGTCTGAACATTTTCAGGTATCTGTTGGGTTGGCCAACAGGTTCATTTGGATTGTTCTGAAAAACTCAGATGAACTCGTTGGCAGACCCAGTACTTAGCTGTTTGACACTAGCCACTGTCTTTTGCATTTCTTGATTGTGAAATCACTTTGTGTGAGTGGTGGTATGAGGTGAAACATTCCTTGGTGAAAGATATTTATCTTCTAACTTCTCTAAATATTGATTTGTTGCACATTCAAAATGTTTTGACTCCCTGATTTGAAGATGGCAAGAGAACAACACGTGGTTTTCTCCAATCTGTATATTTTCATAAAGGAGTACAGCCTATGAGGGTAACATACTGTGAAGCTAGAAAGTAACAGAATGAAGCTGTCATCTTTCTCTTCTACTATTGTGATTTTAAACCAGGATAAATGAGAGGATTTAAATCCCTTGGAGAGATTTCTCACTCTTTTCTCAGAGCCAGTGCTGGAGTCCTTCTCTCTGGATTTATTGTCATATCCACCATCACTTATTGAATGTCCAAGGGGGCCTATTTCCTGCTAGGGACGCTATATATTCATCCCAACAACTTGAAAGATAGAGATTACTTATCAACATTTTTCTAATGAGGAGAAGCTCAGAGAGGTTAAATGGCCTCTTTTGTGCCAAGGAGTAAAATGTAGCTCAGCATCTTGGTCTTCAAAGCCAGGACCTTTCCCATCATTTATGAATGCTTACTTTGCCACTTTTGCATTTTTAGTATCTAAAGTCTGCACTGTCCAGGACTGTAAGCACTGGCCACCTCTGTGGCTAGTCCAAAATGAGACAGTGTATTTCACAAACCTAGTATGTAAAATGGATGTATGGTCTCATTAATAATCTTTAGATTATATATTGAAATGCTAGCAGTTTATGTATATTGGGCTAAATATAGCTTATTATGACTGTTTTAAGCATATTATTAAAATTAACTTCACTTATTTCTTTTAGACTTTATAAACATTTAAAATTACATTCATAGCTTGCCTTACATTTCTGTCAAACAGAGCTGATCTCAGTAGAAGGTGAGAGAATTCATACGCTTTACTGTCCTCCATGTTTCCTCACCACAAAGCTGGCTTTGTTGATGACGACTGTGTGCCAGGCTGGTGAATGTGGCAGGGGCTACTCCTCTGCACTGGCAGGGGAGTGGAGTTCGTGCTCTGCTCAGGGCATCTGAGCCCTTTAATGGTCCCTGCCAAGGTTCCTTCCTTCAGCTGAACGTCAGCGGGTGTGCTGGCTCACACGCAGACGTCCCATTTTCTTGGCTGGCTATGTGCCACTGTCTGGTGCCATTTTACACTGTCTCTCAGCCAGCAAAGTCAACGTTACCTTGTTCCCCTGCAGATCGTTGGGAGACAGTCCATGGGGAGCTTTTGGCTTTAAAAGGCTAAAGGTCTGTGAGTCTTTGGAAATGGTTCCAGAAGCCCAGGTGAGCACTGTGGTTTGGGTAAAGATGCAAATATTTTCTATCACCCATCCAAATTGCACACAGACACCTGACCCACCCTACCGTGCATCCTAATTACCCACTGGCTTGACTGAAAGTTGACATCGTACATGTTATCTTACATATTTTGAATACAAGTTTCAGACCCTCAAATTCTGGGTTATGACTTTCTTTGAATGATGAATAAAGAAGAAAATGTAAAAGTAATGTGTTATTTTACTGATCAGGTTGGTGGTTACCTGTGTCAAATCTTTTTTTTTTTTTAGAATTTAAACCAAATGAAATACTCTCATCATATGTACTTAATCCATTCCATTGGATATTTATTTTTTCATTCATTAATATAGCACTTACTGTGTAGTGGGTACCCAGATGATACATGTTCCTTCCTCTCAAAGTACTTTTGAAGACTCCGTCTATTAATCTCCTTATGTTTCTCCATAAATGATGTTAGGGAAAACAATAAGTGAATAAATGTCAAGAAACATATTACAATGAAATAACAAAATGTAAATAAAAGCTACCTCAGTAGGGGAAATACTAATTAAAATAAGAAACAAGAACAGATGACATAGCAGAGTAAAAACTGTTTATGAGCTTCCTTGTGGTCAAATGGAAAAGGAAGTTAAGGTTGATGTTGTAATTATTACTGTCTGCAAGGAAAAAGCTTTTCCTACCCCCAAATTTAAAAAGACATTTTTGACATGGGCTGAATTTAGTATCTAGAAAAGTCCTCAACTGCATAGATTTATTTTTAGTGTCCCTTATAAAATCAGAGGGAAACCACCCGCAGATTGGTGTTTTTCAAAGTGCAGTGTGCTCAGTCACCAGAGGAACTTCTTAAAATGTAGGTCCTGAATCAGTAAGTCTGGGGCTGGCCTGATATTCTGTATTTGTAATAAGCTTCTACTTCTGCTGCTTCCATCCACAGAGTACATGTCAGTAGGACCAGCTACTACAAAGTGTATGAAAGCAGAGAATTATAAAAAAATCATGCATACGACATTCATTTTATTATAAGGAAAGATGCAGTTTGTGAAATGTATTTTGATGTAGAGCCTGGGCCTTTTCTTTACAGTCCGATCTGAAGGAGGAATGCTTCTACATTTCTACATTTTTGGACATTTCCCACCACCCTCCCTTTTTTTTTTTTTAACAGGTATCTCATACCAATTTTTAGCACCTAATTTTCTGATGTATCTGAAATAATCACCAAGTTTTCATAGGAACAACTAATCTCTGTTCACCTACATTTTGATTACTTTATATAATAAATTATGAATTATAATAACAAAATTAAATAGTATAAATAGATTTGAGAAAAAAAAAAGACGACTCTGGGCAAGCAAATAACCAGGGAAGACAGAAATGCTTGGATTTGTTAGTTGCTAGCATTCAGCTGGCCCTGGGCTTTCCTAGATTCATTTTCAGAGAGAATCAGGAACAGCTGTTAACCAGCTAGCCGGATAAGTGGAGGTCAGCTAAAGTGACTTCAGGAAAGCAGAGGCCAAGAATTCAGTTCTCAGATAATTAGACTGGAGAGACTATATAAAGGCTTGGATGGGCAGCGTGTCCTCCAACAATGTTCCTTCAGTGTTTAATCTCGACCCCATGATGTTGGACGGCAGCTGATTCAATACAGTGCTCTCTCGCAAGGCCTGGCAGGAGGCACAATCCTGGGAATCTTTTTTTTTTTTTTTTTTTAGAGTAGGGGTTCAGGGAATGGTAGCTGCTGACTGAATGGTTCTGGAAAGGCCCAGGTCATCTGAAACAAGCCAGTTCATGAGGATGTTTAGTCCATAGCACTCCTGGTCTCCACCCAGTGACAGGGCTCCCTGAGGAGTCAGCCCAAGCTTCGCTTCCAGGAGACAGAAGAGGATAAAACATTTTCAGCTCATAAAATACAGAGGATTGATGCCTGGTATGTATAAAGAGCTCCTACAAATAGATAAGAAGAAATCAGATCCAACTGCCAAAGGGAAAAATGTATTTGAACAGGTAATTGACTCCACAAGGTCTCAGGGAATGTAGATTAAAATGAGCTCTTGGATTAACAAAAATTTGAAAGACCTACAATGGGCAGTGTTAGCAAGGGTGTGGGTTAGTGGGCACGCATACACTATTGTGATTATGTAAATTGATAACATCTCTTTGAAGGGTGATCTCAACAGTATTCATTCAAAAAATGTTTTGAGTGTCTCTGAGGTGCCAGCACTGCTCTATAGACTGGGAGTATAACAGTAAAAAAAGAGGAAGTTCTGTCTCATAAAGCTTACCTTTTAGTGGAGGAAGATAGACAGTAAACAAATAAATACGTCCGGGTTGATAAAAGCTGAGAAGAAACTAAAGTAAGGGATGAGAATGACAGAGAGGGAGAGAGTGCTATTTTATAAAGATGGCCAGGGAGACCCTCAGACAAGGTGACATTTGACTATTTGCATCTCTTAGAAGAATGACATTTCAGTATGCATAGATATCAAAAAAGCTTCAAGATCTATTGTTTATTGTAGAGCTGTATCGTGGGTATAATTCCTTTATGTTAAAGAGGTGTGTGTGTGTGTGTGTAAAAAAGAGAGAGGAGACAGGCAGATGGTGGCTAGGTCTTACAGAAGGAGGTACAATTTGGAACCACAGTATATACTTGGACACCCCCACTCACTTGTGGTGAGGCCTTGGACCTCTTAACCTTTCTAGGAATCAGTCTCCTTATCTGTAAAATGGGACGACTGCTTCTCAGAGTAGTTGTGTTAAATGAGTTGATACACAGGCAATGTTCAGAGCATAGCACATAGCTTACTTAGTGCTTAGTAAATATTAGCTATTAAAAGGGTCCTCAGTTCCACAAAATTGACGATGACTTCACACAAGGCAGGCAGCCATTAGCAGAAGGTGGGACCCTTTGACTTGCTCTTTAGCATCTTGGCATTTCTCAGATATCTATGAAGTCTGAAAAATATTCAGTTATTAATCAGGGTACAAAGGACTGACTGATGTGTGGTTTAGAGGTCAGGGAGCAAGCTTGGGACATGATGGAGTCTGATACAATGGAGCTCAGAGCTGGCTCCACCACTTAATAGCTTTCACCTTTGTCAGTTGAAAAATAAACAGGTCTTCAGACTCCCACGGGAGTGCTGTTTGCACTTATGGAGAGTGGGAAAACAATGGACAGGCTCTCTCTGCTTTGTTGACATTTGCCTTAATAAACTACAATATTGGTCCTCAGAAAATCAAGAGGTTTAGGTGGCTTTCCAGATTTCTAGGAAATGTAAGTTTGCACACCTGAAAGTGAGTCATTAGCTTTAAAATAAATGACTAAACATTTAAGTTTCTAGAAAGCAAGTTGCAAACTCTGCCCATAGCATTCCTTTGATTTCGAATGGCAGAAACAGGTGACACATTTAATACAGCTCAGGACAAATGTTAAGGGACCCAGCCTGAGGAAGAAGGAACCCAGATTCCCCAGGATCCCACTGGACAGCACTCTTTTTTATTGCTTCCCCAATACAATCTCTCCCTTTATCTTCCAGAATAACGTTGCTAAGTAAGTATAGAATGACCCTGCCAGGGTCCCGTGCATTAAGAGCTTTGGGACAAAGCCAGACACATTTATAGGACTCTGTCAGCCAGCCCAGGTCCACCCCCTTGTGGAGTACATAACGCTCTTTGTCAAGACAGCCTCAGGAGGGTCTCTCTCCCCCTTTAACTCTTCTCTTCTTTGCTGTCTTCTATTTATTTCCTTCTCTTCATTCAGTTCTTCTCTGCCCCCTGTTCTGTGCATCTGCTATATACTTTCTCATCTTGTTACCCATGGGGCATAGTTGCCAACAGTGCATCCAATTTTAAATTAATTTTAATATCCTCACATGTGCTCAAGCTTCCCAGTCGGCACTAGTGATAAAGTAGAAGCTGCCTGCCAGTGCAGAAGACATAAGAGATGTGGGTTCAATCCCTGGGTCGGGAAGATCCCCTGGAGATGGAGGTGGCAGCCCACTCCAGTGTTCTTGCCTGGAGAATCCCAAGGATAGCGGAACCTGGTGGGCTACAGTCCATAGGGTCACGAAGAGTTGGGCATGACCGAAGTGACTTAGCATGCAGCCCATGTGCTCAAAATAGACACAGCCTACAGATGTTGTCTCAGATGGCAAAAGCTGTCATTTACCAAACTAAAGCAGGCTTGATCAGATTTCCACACCGTCATCTTTTTAGGTGCTCCACAGTGTCCTTAACTGAAGGAGGGCATGGCAGCCCACTCCAGTATTTCTTCCTGGAGAATTCCATGGACAGAGGAGCCTGGCGTGCAACAGTCCACAGAGTTGCACAGAGTCAGATGGGACAGAAGCAACTTAGCACACACACAAATATATTTGAGAAATTACTTTGGGGATCGAGTTATAATTTATTGGGAGAAATTAGCTTTAGCAAGGAGAAGGCAATGGCAGCCCACTCCTGTACTCTTGCCTGCAAAATCCCATGGACGGAGGAGCCTGGTAGGCTGCAGTCCATGGGGTTGCTAAGAGTTGGGCACGACTGAGCAACTTTACTTTCACTTTTCACTTTCATGCACTGGAGAAGGAAATGGCAACCCACTCCAGTGTTCTTGCCTGGAGAATCCCAGGGACAGAGGAACCTAGTGGGCTGCCGTCTATGGGGTCGCACAGAGTTGGACACGACTGAAGTGACTTAGCAGCAGCAGCAGCTTTAGCAAATACTTAAGTAATGTCATGATGGGGGACCAAGCAAAATTTGTCTCTGTCCCTGACTGTTTAAGAATTTAAGCATAAAAGCAGTAGCGTTGTTCCTGGTGGATGGCAGCCCCAGAGTTAAACGCCGCTGTCTCAGGGCATTGGCTGAGGACTGCTGTGACGAATGCTCATGTGTTCTATTCTCGACACTTAAATTTGCACATAGGGCATAGTGGTCAGGTTATTGAAGAGGGAACAGGAAAGCGGTGGCTTTATGAAACTCATTTATTCCCTTTATCAGGATTGCTCCATTGTTTGTCAACTCAAAATATTAGTGAGGATTTAGGGAAATAATCTTGCTCTCTAATTAGATGAAATTGGAGGCTGATTGCTCCAGCCGTAAATGATCTTTGAGGTGTTACTAATTCAACTAAATCTCAAATGCCCAATTTGTGAAGCCTGTTGATGATATTATCCTAGTGAAGAAGGGGTGGGTAGATAGAGGATGATTAAGAAAATTGGTTTTGCTCACAACTTAATGATGGTACTTGAGGGTAATGTAAAAAACAATAGCAACTTCTAAAGTCAAGATGGCTTGTCCAGCAGTGACCTATTACTCAGTTACCTCCCAAGGTTCAGATCATTAAGTGCCCAGCTACACAAAGAAGAAATAAATGACTAATTAGTGCTGTTAAGGCTAATGTTCTTGTCTCGCGTTGAGACTGACTTGCTGGTGTCTGCTCCGTCCTGAGGCCTGGCGTGCTCTCCTCTCAGAGTCCCCACATCGTCTCCTTCTGGGGAGCAGCCGCATTGGTGAATGCATGCTCAGTTGTGTCTGACTCTTTGTGACCTCAGCTGCCAGGCTCCTCTGTCTGTAGAATTTTCCAGGCAAGAATATAGGAGTGCGTTGCCATTTCCTACTCCAGGGGATCTTCCCGACCCAGAGACTGAACCTGCATCTCTTGTGTCTCCTGCATTGGCGGTGGATTCTTTACCACTGGGCCTCCTGGGAGCAGTGGTAGGAAAGAGGCAAAACCGTCTCCGTGTGATGTCTCCTCTTATCTGGCATCAATAACCCAAGCCACGAGGTCTTGTTATTCTCTGTCTTCATCCATATGGAGTCGTATTCAATAAGTCACTTCAGTCATGTCTGACTCTCTGCGACCTCATGGGCTGTAGCCCACCAGGCTTCTCTGTTGTTTTCTTAGCCTTTGTTAAAAGAAATTGGCTGTCTAAGAAGTGTTGGGAAGAAATGAGGGTATATTGGATATGTATCCTTATATCTGTTTCTTTGCTTTGTATAATGTCCCCAACATTTATTCTTCTCTCAGAGAGATGCTGGCTTTCTAGGGAGGGCTCATTCTGTATTATCAGGACAATTCAAAGGAACTGAAAAACGCATCAGTGATTTGTTCATATGTAGAAGGTAATAAAGACCCAAGTACAAGAGGCTACATGGACTACAGACTCTACTCTGTCTTCTGATGACCAGGAGCACTCAGGGAAATTGACAAAAGGGCATGGGTGGATACTTTGGGGCCTATTTAATCAGTATTCAGTCTGGTGGGTTAATTTTGGACAGTCCCACAGATCTAAAGGGCTCTACCAGAGGCCCACAAGCCAGGGAAGCCGCAGGCTTTCCAAGAATGGAACTGAGAGCAGTTTTAGGAGCAAATGTGTAATAACTAGGCCTCCACTTTTATTAACAAAATCAATTCTGAAGCCTCCAGGTTTCTACTTGGCAACTCCAAAATTCTGAACTCTTGTCAACGCCATTATGATGATTTATGTGTATGTCCATGCCTTAAAAAAAAAAAATCTCTCAGAAGAGTGGTGGCTTTAATTAAGGTTATTTTAAAATACAAGTGTTGGCTATACTGCTGGATAATAGAAAAAACTTCACCTGCTGAGGAGGATCAGGAATGATCTTCAAGGTTATGCAAAAAGGGCCATTTAGACATTAACTTTCCAGTGGCATTGCATTTCAGAGAGGGCAAAAGCAGGGCTGAAGCAGATGTGTATTGCACGTTGGATCCCTGTTTGAAGGAGCTAAATGTCAAAGGTTATATGATTTTGTATCTGCTGAAAAATGAAGATGATCCATTTCCAGAATATATTAAATTTAAAAAGGCAAGGTGCTAAAAATGTATATAATATGCTACCTTTTGTGTATAACCAGGGCAGAAAATAAAAATATATATTTGATTTGCTTGTATTTGCACAAAGAAACCCTGGAAGGATAAACAAGCAACTAATAAAAGTGGAGGGATGGTGTAGGTGATGACAGGGTGGGAGCCTCACTTCTCAGACTATACTTTTATATTGCTTTGCTTTTTTTTTTTTTTTGGTATTTTAAAAATTCTTTTCCATTATGGTTCATTACAAGACACTGAGTGTATTTCCCAGTGCTACACAGTAGGACCTTGTTATTTATCCATTCTATATATCGTAGTTTGCACCTGCTGTTTCCAAATTTTGATTTTTTTTTAACCCATCGATGTTTTCCTTCTTTAAGAAGAATAAGTTAAAAGACAAAACAATGATTAGATGTTTCCTGGAAAACTTAGCCCTTAGTGAAATGTGGCTGGGAGGTTGTAAGGCATGAAAACATGGCATTTGGACATAAGCACAGCATGGTGAGGCAGTAGAGAGGTGAGTGGCCTGGGAAACGGGACATGAGTTCAGGCCTCAGTCTTAATTCTAACATCACTTAACACTGGATCAGCAGGTGGGCTTTCTGTATGATGCCGATCACATTTATGATTAAATATGAAGAGGCTGCCTGGAGTATTCTGTTGAGGAAGATGTGGAGGCCAGTAGGGAAGGCTTCTCAGTTGATGGTGTAGGAGAGGAAGGGAATGTGACGGCCTACATAGGCTTTCTACTTGTCCTTCCTTGTGACTCTCTTACCTCACCTGTGTAACTTTGGGGACTTAGTCTTTAGTCTCCTGTAGTTCTAAAATGTTAATAATGAATGAGATACATTCCAAAAAGAAAAAAATGAGAGTTCAGGAGGGGAGCTGCTGCAGAGGACAGCGTATGTTCAGCAGGGAGAGATTGCCTTCAGTGGAATGTAGGGAAAGCTAAGCTTCAGAAAAGCTCCATCCAATCATGGTGAACAGGCATCTGGGACCCAGGCTGAAATGCCCGGTATTTCCAACTCCTCAGTTATTCAGTTGGAAAGTAGTTAGGATAAAGATGTAACACTTTCGCAGAGAATTTGCTGGAGGAGTTTCAAGGAACATGACAGGCTTGAGAACCCCCATTCCCATTTCCTACTGGAACAGAAAACAACTACAAGAGGAAGCTTGAGAGAACACTTAGACTGCCAGTGGAGAGTTCAGAGACAGAAACGGTGAGGGCTGGTCCCTCCTCAAAGCCTACAGTGAAATGAGAGATTTTTTGCGGCGGTTTCAGGGTCCAGCAAGCGGAATCCTCTGGGTCCTCTTGAAAAGGAGCCAGCCTATTTGCCGTGGGTGGTTCCCAATGAACTCCCCAATCCTACATTCTCTTTGAGTTGGAGAGCCACAGTTCTGAGTCCAGGGCCAGAAGCAGAGCAGGAAGTCAAGTATGCTTGAGGAAGGGGACTGTCTACCCACCATCTTCAGTAAGACATGAGGCAGAGGTCCCTTAACCAGAGGGCTTCCCGGTCCCATGGAGACAGAGTCCTGGAGATGATACTTTCAGTGCTCTTGATGGCAGGAGTCTGCAGAGAGAAAAAACATCTGGAGAGCTGACCCAGAGCCCCTTGAAGATGGAGGTTTTCTTCTCCTCTATGCTACCTGGACCCTCCTTTGCTCTGGAATCACTGGCAAAGCAGGCTGGACTCAGGCTGCTGGCTTCTGCCTATCAATGGGGACCCTCCTCTCCTAGTTTACCAGGCTGACAAAAGCTTCCAGGTTACACGGTTCAGTGCAGTAGCCACAGGCCACATGTGGCCATTTAAATTAACCAAGATCACTTTAAATAACAATTTCAGTTCCTCAGTTGCAGTAACCACATGTCAAGTGCACGATGGCCATTTGTGGCTACAGGTTACTGAATTGGGTAGCAGAGATTTGGAATATCTCCCTCCCCACAGAACATTCTATTGGATGGTGCTGCTCTAGAGTATGTGTCTGGAGACCATTATGAACAGCTGGATCCACAACAATAAAGAATAATAAAAAGTAACCCTAAAAGCAACAAAAGGGGTTAAGGATGCATATTTACTTTCATACAAGATGTGAATAGGTTAAACTCATTCCTCAAAAGACAGAAAAGTTCAGATTTCATTTAAAAATAAGCTACTAATATATATTGCTTAAAGAAATTCACGCACCACAACATGGCCAAGAAAAGTTGAGAAGTTCTTGTATGTGAGTGATACTCGTGTGGTACAGACTTTATGTAGCTGTTTGTTATCTAATTTTACAAGGGATATTACCCAAGCTGTGAGGTTTTTTGTTTTTTTAAAATAATTTTATTTATTTATTTTTGGCTGTGCTGGGTCTTCATTGCTGCGTGGGCCCTTCTCTCGTTGTGGTGCACATGCTTCTCATTGCGACGGCTCCTTTTATTGCAGAGCACAGGCTCTGCTGCGCCTGGGCTTCAGAGGTGGTGGCACGTGGACTTAGTTGTCCTGCAGCATGCGGGATTTTCCCGGACCAGAGATCAAACCGGTGTCGCCTGCATTAGCAGGCAGATTCTTTACCACTGAGCTGCCAGGGAAGCCCCCTAGCTGTGGTTTTAGAGGAGGATGAACATCAGGCTTGGGGTGTTCAGGCAAAAGTAAGTTAATAAGCTTGTGGACAGGAGGCATCACTATCTTTTTGTGATTCTCTCTGGAACCATTATTCTGCTAGAGGTGGGGGGAGCAGGAGAGATGAAGGGAGATTAGTCCCTTTAGGATTGTTCTTGTCACAGAGGCAGGCTTCCAACCAGCTGGGAAGAACCCTGTGCCGTCCTCCTGGGAACACTTATTCCTCCTGCTCTTTTCTTTACAGCCTACCAAGGAGCCTGTCCTGGCAGAGCCATTAACATGCAGGGCCACCTTAGGAAACACCAGGTCCCTCCAGCCATACTAGTTACCTCTGCCTCTGGGGGCTGGAAAAGGCAGTTGGCATCTATATACCTTGATTGCTCTCATCAAATCCCTCCAGATTCAATAATAATAATGCTTTCATTGGCATTGCCAGCCAGTGTTCATGACTTAGGATAGTCCTTGCATATTTGAATATCCTTCCCTCCTTCCAATGTTTCATAAGTTCTTGGGAGATTGCAGTGTAAATAAGAATAGGAATTGAAAATGTTTGATGTCTATTTTGGGCATTATGTAATATAAATCTTGCTGAGTCAAGCTAAGAGACTAGAGTAAACCTAATGTGCATAAGAATATTATCTTAGAATGCATATGTGGAGGAAAAACAAACACTTGATATTGGAAACAAAGGTTGCTTATTTTTTGTCAGCCCTTTCCTTGTACATAATTCTGTGATAGCACATAGCAGCACAACACATGGCATTAAATTAATGTCATTCTGGAACATGGTATCCACAAGCTTACATTCTAATAGAAATATAATTCAAAGTCATGGTGCAAGCTAAAATGATAAAACCTGAGCTAAAAGCTGAAATGAAGTGTACCCAGTTAGAATAATATAGGCAAAGAGGATTATTTTAGTGTTTTTTTTTTTGGTACTGCTTGAAGATGTGAGTAGAATGCAAACTGAGAACCTAAAATGACCCGGGTGCTCTATGCTAACTTTTGCTTTTTCTTTTCCAGTTCAGGATTTATGGATTGCAGCCCAGAGTCCCAGTCGATCAGAGATGACAGATCTTCATACTAAATACAGGCAGGGAGTAAGTGAGAACTTGTTTTCTGTTCATCTAACAACTGAACATTTTTTTCTAAGCTTGCTAGTCTTAGAAGGGGGATCAAGAGAATGTGTTCACCTCTTACACTGTTGGTGGGAATGCAATCTAGTACAGCCTCTGTGGAGAACAGTGTGGAGATTCCTTAGAAAACTGCAAATAGAACTGCCGTAAGACCCAGCAGTCGCACTGCTGGGCGTACACACCGAGGAAACCAGAATCGAAAGAGACACGTGTACCCCAGTGTTCATCGCAGCACTGTTTGTAATAGCCAGGACATGAAAGCAACCTAGATGTCCATCAGCAGATGAATGGATAAGAAAGCTGTGGTACATATACACAATGGAGTATTACTCAGCCATCAAAAAGAATACATTGGAGTCAGTTCTAATGAGGTGGATAAAACTGGAGCCTATTATACAGAGTGAAGTAAGCCAGAAAGGAAAACACCAATACAGTATACTGATGCATATATATGGACTTTAGAAAGATGGTAACAATAGCCCTGTATGCAAGACAGCAAAAGAGACACAGATGTATAGAACAGTCTTTTGGACTCTGTGGGAGAGGGTGAGGGTGGGATGATTTGGGAGAATGGCATTGAAACATGTATACTGTCATATGTGAAATGAATTGCCAGTTGATGCAGGATACAGGATGCTTGGGGCTGGTGCACTGGAATGACTCAGGGGGATGGTATGGGGAGGGAGGAGGGACGGGAGTTCAGGATGGGGAACACATGCACACCCATGGCGGATTCATGTTGACGTATGGCAAAACCAATACAATATTGTAATTAGCCTCTAATTAAAATAAATAAATTAAAAAACCCAAACAAACAAAAAAAGAGAATGTGTTCACTGAAGGTTATCATAAATAAGTCATTGTGTGACTTTCTAATGGGTTGTATTGCCCTCCCGCACCATGTGCTTGGAGGCATGTACCCTAGCCTGGATCATCCCCCTCTCCATTTACAAGATGTAAGCAAATGAGACGGTCCTCCAGTATAAAGTCACTACCATGGATAGGCAGATGCTGCCCTGGCATTCGAACTGGGGGTAGTGGAAGAGTAACTTCCGGGGGCTTAAGGTGTTTTATGATACTTTGTGATATTACCTCCTTTTTTCAGAAAGACACAAGTGATAGAATGTGTGACCATTCTTATAAGTTTTTATTATATGTGATGTTAGACAAACATTTGGACATTTGGGGTTTGTCTTGCTGTGTCGTGTTGAATTGCTAAGTTGTGTCCAGCTCTTTGCAAACCCATGGATTGCAACACCCCAGGCTTTCCTGTCCTTTTTCTCCCAGAGTTTGCTCAAACTGATGTCCATTGAGTCAGTGATGCCATCCAGCCATCTCATCCTCTGCCATCCCCCTTTTCCTCCTGCCCTCAATCCTTCCCAGCATCAGGGTCTTTTCCAGGGAGTTGGCCCTTTGCATCAGATGACCAAAGTACTATAGCTTCAGCTTCAGCATCAGTCCTTCCAGTGAATATTTAGGGTTGATTTCCTTTAGGATTGGCTGGTTTGACCTGCTTTCTGTACAAGGGACTCTCAAGAGTCTTCTCCAGCACCACGATTTGAAAGCATCATGCATTATAATTCCCGGGGATCTGAAGAACCTAGTATTAGATAGATGTACATTTTCACGCTTATACTATTCTTAGATTAAAAAGAAAACTTTAGGCTTGTTATCCTCTGGCAGATCCAGAGAACACAGGCATGGAGGATCCCAAATGCTGACTAATAATTTATGTTCCATTAGAACGTAGTAATTCAGGAAATTTGGGGCCCTTCGCAATCACCTGCCATGTCCTCTTACTGTCCTTAGGGTCATCACAGCCCTTACTGTAGTCCAGGGAAGTCTCTCTTCTGGGAGAGCTTGCCTAACCCCTTTCTATCCTTTTTATTATCTTTTCTCCTGAAAAACAGAATTGGCTGTAAAATAACATATTACCATTAGGTGTCACTCTCTAACATATAATGTACTTGGTGAAACTGGAGAAATCTCAATTTATTTAAAAAAACACTCAATTGATATTTTAGGACATTTAATCTGTAGATTTTGAAAATATTTCCCTTGCAAACAAGAAATTCTTTCAGATAGACTATTTGGGAAATGGAATTTAAATAAAATTTCAAAGTTTATTTTATTTTCTGGAGGGATCAAAAGGATATTTGAACATTTTAAGCGGGCACTCACTCAAAGTTTCTCCTGACTTATTTCAAACCTACATTTCCAAAATTACATCTTATTCTATCTGCCTTTAGTTATCCTACCCCTCAAATTGTGCTACTTGCCCTTTTAAAAAAATACTCAAATACATTTCCATGCTACTCTGTTTCCTAGGAGCACCCTTCCATCATCTCTTAATGTCATCTGTACTTACTCTTATAGATAAACTCACGTACTAAGTCCTCTATGAAACGTTCTCTAATCTCAGATGAAAGCACTTATTCCTACTTCTGTATCTCTGTGACATTTTACTGTGTTCTTGTGCAGTGTTTTGTAAACACTAGCTCAAATGATAATTATTCACATACTGTCATGAAAGCAAGGACTATGATATAATTCCCACAAGTCTAGAACAGTGCTTAAAGGTTAGACAAGGTAGTGATGTTAGTTAAGTGAATGAACTGATACTTTAAAAATACAGAAGCAGAAAGATTTTAGTCTAGTTGACTTTTGAAGCATTGCCAATTCACTGGGTACTGGCACCGGGCCAGATAATGATCATTAAAGAGTGACAGTAAATGGATGAAGAAATGCATCCTACACAGCGCTGTAGGGAGCCAATCAGTGCAATTGATTTATTGGCCATGATAATTGATGACATGAGAAAGTAAACAGCTCATCAATCCCTTAGAATCTCTATTTAGAGCTTCTGCCTTATTTAGTCATGCACTTGTGCATAAGTAAGAAATACAAAATATTCTGTCTATATTAATTTCAGAAAATGTGTTTCCTTCATATACCATATTCATGATGAAACTTAAGAGACAGGGGATGCTTGGAGGAGAGGATGGAAATTCTATCAAGGTTAAGACTTAAGAGAAGTCTCAAACAGAAGTTTGAGCTACCGCTTAGCAACTCACCCTGTCAGGGAGAGGTGAACAACTGAATTCATCCACAACAGTTTTTTCATATCACTGTTGGCCTTTGTGATCATTATTGGTTCACCACACAAAGGATTACTCAGTCACAGCCGAAAGGTTGGTATACTGTCCCGCTAAGCAGAGATTCTGTGAGTCCCCACAGTCTCAAGTGTTCAGGACACCCACCCTCACTGGGACTTGGCCTCTACTTCTGGTGCAGTGTTGAGAGAACTGGCCGTTATTTTAATTTCAAAAATTACAAGAAACAGCCTATAGAAATAGAAAGAGCTATACATTTTGTTTGTTGAAATTACACAGGACAGACTAAAATATGATGAATTATGCATACTTTTCATATTATTTTTATCTTCTTTTATCCTCCTTCATCTTAAACAGGTTCCTAAAAAGTAACCTAAACCCCCAAACATATACAGAGGTTTCTAATGTTTCAAGATGACCAATAGATATGGAGATACGGGTTTGATCCCCAGAAGGGGAAGATCCCACTTGCCGAGGAGTAACTAAACCCGTGAGCCACAGCTACGAGCGGGTGCTCCAGTGCCTGTGAGCTGCGGCTCCTGAAGCTTGTGCGCCCTAGGGTCCGTGCCCCACAACAAGAGAAGCTGGTGCAACGAGAAGCCCGTGCACCACAGCTAGAGAGTAGTCTGTGCATCAGGAAAGAACCAACACAGCCCCAAATAAATAAATATACAAAGCTCTTGGGGGAGAGGGGAGGGGTACCGTCTCAATTGCTTTTGGAGCAAACTGGGTGTGTAAAAAAAAAAAAGTATGTGTGAAAGGTCATCATAGTAAAAGAAAGAAATTTAAAATATACCTGCTTTGAGTTATGAAAAGGCAAAAAGAAGGGTATCTGTGAAAGAGTATTTGAAGGGAGAGTGGATAAATATTAAAAAAAAGCTGCCAATGTTAAGAATACATAAAAATTAAAACTCTCCTGCAGAATTAAAGTCTACTTTGGGGATAGTTAATATAGAATCTATTTTATAATGCAGAAGAAAATGAAAAATGATAGATTTGGGGAATGGAACGTGAAGGTATGAATAATTGGCATCCTGAAGATGAGACTAAATGAATAGAAAGTATAAATAAGTGTATAATCAAAGATATGTAAAGAAAAGTTTCTGGGTCTGAAAAAAATACCTGACAGTATGGATTGAGGAAAATGTTTCAAGGAAAATAAAAAAAATCAGGTATATGCTGGTGAAAATGTGAATTTCCAGTAGAAAAACAATTATCAATCTAGAAAAGTGAGAGATACTTCTAAGGATAAGAAAATAAAAATAGATTATCCTATATATGACTCAAAATTTTTTTTTAATTTTTATTTTTTGGCTGTGTGTGGGATCTTAGTTCCCTGACCAGGGATCAAACCCATGCCCTCAGCAGTGAAAGCAAGGAATCCTAACCACTGGACCTCCAGGAATCCCCCAAATGAACTTAATGACAAAAGAGAAACAGACTCTTAGGCATAGAAAACAAATTTATGGTCACCAAAAGGGAAAAGGGGTGATGTTAGTGTTAGTTGCTCAGTCATGTCCAACTCTTTGCAACCCCATGGACTGTAGCCCACCCGGATCCTCTGTCCATGGGATTCTCCAGTCAAGAATACCAGAGGGGGTTGCCATTCCCTTCTCCAGGGGATCTTCCTTACCCAGGAATCTAACCTGGGTCTCTCACATTGCAGCCAGATTCTTTACCATCTGAGCCACCAAGGAAGCCCAAAGGGGTGGAGAGGGATAAATGAGGAGTTTGGGATTAGTAGATATAAACTACCATATAGAAAATACTAGATAAACCACAAGATCCTACTGTATAGCACAGAGAACTCTATTTAGTATCCTATAATAAACCAGAACGGAAAAGAATAGGAAAAATATGTATAACTGAATCACTTTGCTATATACCAGAAACTAGCACAACATTGGAAATCAACTATACATCAATTAAAGAAAATTAGATTGTCCTAAAGGACCATGCGGAGAAGGCGATGGCACCCCACTCCACTACTCTTGCCTGGAAAATCCCATGGACGGAGGAGCCTGGAAGCTGCAGTTCATGGGATCGCGAAGAGTTGGACATGACTGTGCGACTTCACTTTGAGTTTTCACTTTCATGCCTTGGAGAAGGAAATGGCAACCCACTCCAGTGTTCTTGCCTGGAGAATCCCAGGGACAGGGGAGCCTGGTGGGCTGCCGTCTATGGGGTCACACAGAGCCGGACACGACTGAAGTGACTTGGCAGCAAAGGACCATGATGAGAACATTAATGTCAGATACATGTATAGAGTGAAGCCCAAGTAATTATTTTAAATTGTTACTCAAATGAAATATAAGAATAAAAATTTAAAGTGAAATATGCAGATGACACTACCCTAATGGCAGAAAGTGAAGAAGAACTAAAAAGCCTCTTGATGAAAGTGAAAGTGGAGAGTGAAAAAGTTGGCTTCAAGCTCAACATTCAGAAAATGAAGATCATGGCATCGGGTCCCATCACTTCATGTGAAATAGATGGGGAAACAGTGGAAACAGTGTCAGACTTCATTTTTTGGGGCTCCAAAATCACTGCAGATGGTGACTGCAGCCATGAAATTAAAAGACGCTTACTCCTTGGAAGAAAAGTTATGATCCACCTAGATAGAGTATTCTAAAGCAGAGATATTACCTTGCCAACTAAGGTCCATCTAGTCAAGGCTATGGTTTTTCCAGTGGTCATGTATGGATGTGAGAGTTGGACTGTGAAGAAGACTGAGTGCCGAAAAATTGATGTTTTTGAATTGTGGTGTTGGAGAAGACTCTTGAGAGTCCCTTGGACTGCAAGGAGATCCAACCAGTCCATTCTGAAGGAGATCAACCCTGGGATTTCTTTGGAAGGAATGATGCTAAAGCTGAAACTCCATTACTTTGGCCACCTCATGGGAAGAGTTGACTCATTGGACAAGACTGATGCTGGGAGAGATTGGGGGCAGGAGGAGAAGGAGATGACCAAGGATGAGATGGCTGAATGGCATCACGGACTCGATGGACGTGAGTCTGAGTGAACTCCGGGAGTTGGTGATGGACAGGGAGGCGTGGCGTGCTGTGATTCATGGGGTTGCAAAGAGTCGGACACGACTGAGTGACTGAACTGAACTGACAGAATGAAAAGCATTTTGATAATTTTTAGGTACTTAAGCTTGGGCAGTACTGGCAAGAATTGGGAAGTAAAGGAATGTGAAACTCAAACTTATGCTACTCTTGGATTTTGTAATTAGAAAAAAATATGAATTCAAATAGGGTTTTGAAATAAGTTCATATTACTTAAAAACTAGCTCTACATTGTCTAAATCATTTAGTAAAATGAATATATAGATATGACTGAACTCATTAGCTTTATGCATATATGTATGAATTCAGCAAAATGCTAACAGAGGTGACTTCTAGTTACAGAGACTATGGATAACTTTTATATCCTCCTTATGTTTTTGTATTTTTATAAAACAGTGAAATGATATTAAAGTTATAAGTTAGTCAAAGTAAAAGAAAGCAGTATTTTTTGTTTGTAGAGGAAAAGAAGTAGACTCAAGCTACTGTTTAAATATTTAGTAAGGTTTGTTTTCTTATTGCATCTTTGAATAATTATGGATATCAAATAGGAACAAGACAGGAGAATCTTCAAACCCATTGCAAGGTTCTAATGATATTGACAGTGCTTTAAGTTTGTCTCTCTTGAAGCAGTAAAATCTTTTAGGGCCATTAGAGCTGCCTTATGTAATCTTAAAGAATGTGTTATTCTCCACCTCTATAAAGCCAGGCCCATTATCTTAAGTACAGTATCCTTAGTAATCAGTCTCCCACCTCTGCACCAGATTGCAAAGGTGATAGGTAAAAGACAAATTCAGGTACAGATAAATTGTAAATAGCTGGAGGTTTAATTCCAAACTTAAATTGACTTTCCTTGGGAGCTGAGCTGTATCACAATATGCCACAAAAGTGTTTTTCTTATCCAGCAGTCAGACTTAAGTGGTTGAGGAAAACTTTAACAAGCGTGCTAAGAACCACAACCCTTATAACATAGCCCAGAGTCCTAACTGATGTCTGTCTTCTAAACTCAGGTACACAGTGTGTAAAAAGGAAAGAAAAGACACGAAGTTAAGACTACTAAAGTCAGAGAGGAGAACGATTTGATCTAAGGCCTACAGAAGTGCTGGTTTAAGACATCTTTAGGAGATGGTCCCATTGCAAGGCAGCCCCCAGTTTCAATTTTTTGCAGCAGGTGTGAGAAAAATCAAAAGCAAACAACAAAAACAACAACAACCACCCCCTCCCCCCCCGCCAAAATTCCAAACAGCCTCTTCATTCTGTAGAAACCTAAGTTCTAACTTTCCTCTCATTTTACCAAAAGTTCTCTTCTGACTCAATATGGCTTTGGACTTGACCCATTCTATAAATATCCTACCCTCTGAAGGATAACAAAATAACTAAAGAACCCAGGTAACAAGTTCACTGAGTGAATGAACAAATCACTCAGAGACGACAACTTGGTTCTAATGCCAGCCTGAGATTTGGCAGTGGAGAAGGGAGTCTAGACGTGAGCACTTTGCTTATTTCAAGCTAAATATGACATGGTTTATCCTTTTTAGTCAAACAATTTTTACACGTTTCTGCTTACTTTAAGAACAATCTCCATGCTCATGCCTCCCAAAGGCTGCACACAGCATTGTGGGCTAACTGTCCCTGATTTGAAAAAAGATCTAAATCTGTACTCTGAATGGGCTCCCAACATTTCAGTAGGGTGCATAAAAAAGGATATATTGAGGTATGGTAGAAATTCTTGAACTCTTAGAAAACATTGGTCCCAAAGTTGGACTATGACAAAGGGATTATTGGGTGCTTTCTCTGTGCAGGGCTGGGCTTGACTTTTTATTGACTAAAATATTCTATAAGTCTGTAGTGGCTGAAATTAATATGCAGATTTTGTCTGGTAGAGATGAAAATAATTTCTGTTTCATGGAACAGGCACCCCCCAAGGGATACAGTTTATGACTCTGTAAGACATAAAGCGGTTTTATATCTAACTCAGCAATTTTATCTTTACATTCCTTTTTGTCTCTTTCTTTCTGCCTACCTTCCTGAATCCTCACCAAATTACTCTCTCTCTTTCCTCTTTTAAAGAGTTTTCTGTTTCTCTTATTTTTAGTGAGTTAAAAAATCACTGGCAAGTCCTCCTGTTGCATTAGAATTGTGGTTTTACCATTTTGAAAATGATTCTTGTAACAGTTTTGGAGATCCTTCATTGAAATGCCCAAGTGCACTCAGCTGGAACAGTTGCTTCTTTGAAGTCACCTGGAGAAGCTTATGCTCAAGCATTCTTTTCTTGGCCCCTGGAGTAAATGTCAAGCAGCAATAGAAGTTTAGCTTTTGCAGATGCTCTGCTTCTTCAGCTTTCTCTCTTGATTTTGTGGTTTTGCTTTTTCCGGTTCCTGCATGGTTGGTCAGTCAGTTCAGTGGCTCAGTCTGGTCTGACTCTTTGCGACCCCGTGGACTGCAGCACACCAGGCCTCCCTGTCCCCCACCAACTCCTGGAGCTTACTCAAACTCATGTCTATTGAACTGGTGA
>SJYC01091017.1:0-11065 GCA_006408675.1 Madoqua kirkii
ATACACTGTAGTATTGCTATATCTTTGGAATATTTATGTTAATGAAGGTTCTATTTTTGTTACTTATGACAGTGTAAAGGAAGTGTGTATGTGGAAAAAGTTTTGTTATTAGTATTCATGAGTTTTGTTAGAGTGAAAATTCTCAAGTATGATAGATTTCTCAGTTCTCTATCTTCCAATTTGCTTGGTGAAGTAGAAGTTATTTTAGTTAAAAGTGATAATTAATATGGATGCTTGAAAGTATAGTAGGAGCCACAGTGTGAGAAAAATGAAACTGTATATGTACTTTTGTTTTTTCAAGAAAAAAGGAGAGTGATTTAATCCCACATTAAAGGGTGTGAGTTTGTCCCAGAATAGTCTCAGTAGAGCACAGTGACGGACAAAAATCTGAGTATGTAGAGCAAGTTGTTGAGAATTTGAGGAAAGTGATTTTATTTGCCTTGAATTATAATAGCTTAGTTTGAAAAGAAGCTATGACGTATTAAAATTTTGGCAAATTTATTCAGTTTTGAAGAATTTGGTCATGGGGTAATTGAAGGAATGAAAAGGAGCTTGTGAATCTTTTACTTTCAAAGATGTTAATGAAAAATTAGAATTTAGCTTTCTCTCTATTAAGATGATAAATTAATCTTAACGAGATTGAAAAATGCTTTTGTGTATCCTCTGTAAAATCTATTCAAATAATAGAGGTTCTGTATCTCATCAGAATATTTTTTTCTGTTCTGTATTGACTTTGTTTTTTTTTAGTAATGTCCTTAATTATTTTTTGAAAAGCAAAAATAATGAACAAAGATCCTTCACTTGTGAAAGAATCAAAACTCCTTATAACCAGGTCATTCTGTTGATTGTTTAGTCTCTCAGTCTGATCTTTTATGATTCCATGGACCGTAGCCTGCCAGAATTCTTCATCCATGGGATTCTCCAGCAGAGAACACTGGAGTGGGTTGCGATTTCCTTCTCCAGGGGACCTTTCTGACCCAGGGATCAAACCCAGGTCTCCTGCAAGTCTCCTGCAAGATGCTTTACTGCTGAACCACCAAGGATGCCCAATATGCCCTACTTGATGTTATTTTAAAATACCTTTTTGACACTTAGATTAAATAGATAGGCAGGTACTAGTTCTCAGTATCCATAATGTTATCTTAATTAAGTCTTCAAAGCTCTTCTAATAACTCTTTTGATTTAGACCCTAAAATTAGAAAAATAAATCAGTATGTCTTTTACATCTAAAACTGTATTTGAAAATTAACAGAGGGCCCTGGAGGATAAAAAGGATGTATTATTTTACCTTGTAGCCTATCAGGCTCCTCTGTCCATGGGATTTTCCAGGCAAAAATGCTGGAGTGGATTGCCATTTCCTTCTCCAGGGGATCTTCCCGACCCAGGAATTGATCCCTGGTCTCCCGCATTGTAAGCAGATGCTTTACCATCTGAGCCACCAGGGAAGCCCTTTACCTTTATACCTCTAAGAATGCTAGAAATAATTATTTGTTTAGTATGATCCATATTTCACAATTAATTTAACATGACTGTAAAAACTATATGGAGTAATTGTTAAATCAGAAGACATACTGACTCTTCCCTTGTTAAGTTTGTGTAGGTAAAATATTATTAAGATAAATATTTCAGAAATTGTACACTTTGTGAGAAAGCCCTTGAGATTTATTGGTGCTCTTATTATTTCTATTTGCAGGTAAAACAATGATCAAACCCTTATGAAATAGTTATGTACTATATTTCTTTAGAGAATATTATTTTCCTCCATTCTAATACTATTAATCACTGCATTGTTGACCAGTCATTCAGTTTCATTATTGAACAAGTTTCAACTCCCCTTGGATGTTTGTCTAAAGGCTTTCCTATTTACTACAGGCTAGTATAAGTCTTCAACAAAGAGGGATAGTTGTAGAGTCTCATGGGTGATGGACTCTATCACATACTATGTTGACACTTTAAAGAACAGATACTTGAATATATACTTCTAAGCACTCAATGCTTAGGGTACTTTCAGATTTTACCAGTGGGCTGTTAGGAATTACAGAACTTTTTCCAGTCTGGAAGCAGATATTATGATGAAAGAAGATTATTTGGCCTTGGATCCAGTGGAAAAAAAGTGTGAGACTAGACAAACTGATAAGGAAATTAAATTGTGGTTATTTGTTTGAAATGTAGTTGGAATTTTTAATGTTTCATTGTTTTATATATATATCATTGACCCTTTAAAATTAAGAAATGCTTCTATTTAGTGTTCTCTCTTTAATAGTAATAATATTATTTATAGAACTTCAGTAAAAATCTATCCTTCTTTTCACCAGAATATAACTGGACAAATTATGCACCTGAATCTATATCTGTAGTGTCATATCTGAAAATAAATCTCATTTAATTCGGTATGATATGCTCACTATTAATAAATAAGTTTGAGTTTTGTATAAGCAGCTTCAGTTATCCCTTGTGTATTCCATCTCAGAAGACTACTTGGTAAAAGACTCCAATTAAACAAGAAATGAACCATATCAGAAAGTAAGATAAGGGAGGATAAAGAGAGAAAGCAAGGAGACTCAATTTAAATTATCCATTGAATAGAAAATTATAAGTTGCCTGGAAGTGTATAATGTTAGGAACTGAATCTAGACTCTTGAAATCGAAGGAATCTACTACAAGAAAAGTCTAATAATAGTCTAGAATAAAAAAAGCATAAAAATGTAGCAAACTATCTCAGCAGAAGCAAGAATTGGGCTAGAGGGGGCAGAGTAAAAGTATTCCCATTGTCTCATGGGGCACAAAGAGGGAACATGAAGTAATCTAAAAAAAGTATAATTTTATTCAGAAGGACTATATTTATGAGGGGAAACACTCAGTATTTTATTTCAATTATCAGCAGAGACAAACATGCATCTAATTATGAGAGCAGGTAGGTAAATGGAAGTTGCCTCCAATTAATAAAGGAAAAAGTGGAATAAATAGTAACTTGATTTTATCAGAAAAATGGGAAAAGGGGGCACCTTTAGTGAAAAATTAATAAACTTTTCATGTATATCATAATTTTATGGCTTTTCTTACAGAAGTTTTTGAAATCACTTTCACGGTTTCTGTCAGTTCAGTTGAGTCGCTCAGTCATGTCCAACTCTTTGCGACGCTATGAACCGCAGCACGCCAGGCCTCCCTGTCCATCACCAACTCCCGGAGTCCACCCAAATTCATGTCCATTGAGTCGGTGATGCCATCCAACCATCTCATCCTCTGTCGTCCCCTTCTCCTCCTGCCCTCAGTCTTTCCCAGCATCAGGGTCTTTTCAAATGAGTCAGCTCTTGGCATCAGGTGGCTAAAGTATTGGAGGGTGCCCGTAAAACATGATAGTGATGATAATATTCCTGTATCTTTTCGTGTTAACAATATACCTAGACTTTATGCATTCTAGGCTAAGGAATAATGCAGTGTTCTGTGGTGAAGTAAGTGTGGTGGTGGTAGTTCAGTTGCTCAGTCGTGTTTGGCTCTTTGTGACCCCATGGACTGTAGACTGCCAGCCTCCTCTGTCCACGGGATTCTTCAGGCAAACATACTGCAATGGGTTGCCATTTCCTACTCCATGGGACCTCCCCAACTCAGGTATTGAATCTGCATCTCTTGCATCTCCTGCACTGGCAGGCAGACCCTTTATTGCTAGTATCACCTGGGAAGCCTGAAGTAAGTTTGCGAGATCCCTATTTAAGGGCAGGCTGGGCTTCCCAGCTGGCCTAGTTGGTAAAGAACCCACCTGCCAGTTCAGGAGACAAAAGAGATGTGCATTTGATCCCTGGGTTGGGAAGATCCCCTGGAAGAGGAAATTGCAACCCATTCCAGTATTCTTGCCTAGAATCCTATGGACAGAGGAGCCTGGCAAGCTGCAGTCCATAGGATCACAAAGAGTCAGACACAACTAAAGAGACTTTAGTTACAAGGCTGATATATTGTTGCCTCTTTGATGCCTGTTAAGAAATTTTAAAATGGAAAGTTCACGAGCAGTGGAGATTTGTAACCAATGTTAATAATATCCCTTATTTTCCCTCTTTAATTGAATATATTTTTAAAAACTATGTCCATCTTGGTGATAGCATACTTGAAAGGTAATAGGTACTTTATTTTTGGATTGAACAATTGATGGATTGAACCAATGAATAAAATAATTTATTCACACTAAAATGTCAGAGACAGTGTGTTAGTGGGACTCTATGTTGAGAAATCTGTATTTTAAAAGAGCTTAGTACGTATCACAAAGAAGAGAAAGGGCTGTGGTAGATATTCTGCAACATTTCTGTGGAAAGACTACCTGTGAATTTTCTGATTACACCAGCCTGGCAAATGCTTAACCTTCTTGCACCCTGATATTCTTCCTACATTTCTGAGCTTCAGAATACTTGCCAGGCTTCTGTGGGTGTCTTCAAAGTATTCACCAACTCTGTATTTCCCCATGATGTGGGCATAAAAATTCAATGGCCCCTTCCTAATCTTGACAGGAAAATCACTAATTTGCATATAGAGAAGCCTCCAGGTTCATGGACCTTTGGTTCTGGCAGTCAAAATCTGGTATAACCATGGAGAACATTATTATTTGGCTGTGTTCATCAAAGTAACTTTCCTATTTGACAGACTTTGTTAGGATGATTTTTAAGATTCTAGGAAATTCTTGGCCGGAAAGAGAAAGTTGCAAGTCATTTTATTTTTTTTCAGAAACATTCCCCAAACCCACGAATCTGAACACTAGACTCCTCAGTATACCCTCATCAGAATAAATATTCCTTTTCAGGATGATGTGTGTGCGAAAGTGTTAGTCGCTCAGTTGTGTCCAGCTCTTTGTGATCCATGGGCTGTAGCTCTCTAAGCTCCTCTGTCCATGGGATATCACAGGCAAGAATACTGGAGTGGGTAGCCATTCCTTCTCCAGGGGATCTTCCCGACTCAGGGATTGAACCCAGGTCTCCTGCATTTCAGGCAGACTGCAGCCATGAAATTAAAATATGCTTACTCCTTGGAAGAAAAGTTATGACCAACCTAGATAGTATATTCAAAAGCAGAGACATTACTTTGCTGACTAAGGTCCATCTAGTCAAGGCTATGGTTTTTCCTGTGGTCATGTATGGATGTGAGAGTTGGGCTGTGAAGAAGGCTGAGCACCGAAGAATTGATGCTTTTGAACTGTGGTGTTGGAGAAGACTCTTGAGAGTCCCTTGGACTGCAGGGAGATCCAACCAGTCCATTCTGAAGGAGATCAGCCCTGGGATTTCTTTGGAAGGAATGATGCTGAAGCTGAAACTCCAGTACTTTGGCCACCTCATGCGAAGAGTTGACTCATTGGAAAAGACTCTGATGCTGGGAGGGATTGGAGGCAGTAAGAGAAGGGGACAACCGAGGATGAGATGGTTGGATGGCATCACTGACTCGATGGACGTGAGTCTGAGTGAACTCCGAGAGATGGTAATGAACAGGGAGGCCTGGCGTGCTTCGATTCATGGGGTCGCAAAGAGTTGGACACGACTGAGCGACTGAACTGAATTGATTTACTGTCTGAGCCATGTTTTTTTCTTCAAGATTCATTTGAAACCCTTGCCTTGCTGTGTTCACCAGTCCTAAACTATTATGTCAAAAACTTGACCTATCCTAATCAAACTCCCCCTCTCCTGCTTTTATAAAAGAAAAAAATACCTGCCTAAACCAGACCCTAAAAACCTTTTAAACAGCTTACCTTTGCTCTCTTCCCTCTGAAACGCTACCAAGAATCTTTCAAGGAGGTGATCTCCTATACTTTGTGTGTGTGCTTAGTCACATTCAACTCTTTGCTACCCATGGACTGTAGCCCACCTATCTCCTCTGTCCATGGGATTTCCCAGGCAAGAATACTGAAGTGAGTTGCCATTTCCTACTCCAGGGCATCTTTCTGACCCAAGGATCAAACCCATATCTCCTGCATTGGCAGGCGAATTCTTTACCACTGAGCCATCTGGGAAGCCCTCTCATACCTTAAAAGCAATACACTCAGCATTGCACTTTGACAGGGTATTTTGGTGACATTTTTTAGGAAATCAGAATTTGAAAATCTAGAAGGAGGAAATGTGGAGTCTGATTGACTTATTCAAGTTATTTAAATAGATGAGTTTACTTTCTGAAAGGAAATCTTAAATTTTTTTTATGTGATGCTGATATGCTGGAACTGACTTATATTGACTTGAACTGGCTCTCAGAACTGATTTTCCAGTAATCAAGTATTTGCAAGTTGTTAAAACTTTGGTAGCTTTAACTTGCCATGGTAGATATATTTTTATCATAGAAATTACATCCTGTCACAAATACTACAAATCAGGGCTTTTTTATTCGGAGAGCTGTTATACTTGCACATCACTAGTTTATTGCTGGGTTAATTTCATGTGCCTCAGGGAATCCTTTGCTCATATTGGAAAAAGGGATGACAAACATCCCCTCTTTTGAGAGACTGAAAGCTTTAAAGCTCTATTATTATGAGAGATGTATTTATGTTTTTCCATTATAAAAACATTGTTATAGAGAATAATACACATAACCAATAGGAGAATTTATTGTCTCACATCCCTGGTAGATATTTTCCTAAGTTCATTACTTCTAACCTACTATTGATAATATTATAAATGGATGCACTGAGTGTATAAAAAGCTCAACATTTAGGAGTTTCAAGTTATTTAATATCTTGTAGAAAATAAGCTTTGAAGGACCACATACATAAGGGTATGTGACATGCGTTAGTTGCTCAGTCATGTCCAACTCTTTGCAACTCCATAGGCTATATAGCCTGCAGGCTCTTCTGTCTGTGGAGTTCTCCAGGCAAGAATACTGGAGTGGATAGCCATTTCCTTCTCTAGGGCATCTTCCTAACCCAGGGATTGAACCTGGGTCTCCTGCATTGCAGCCAGATTCTTTACTGTCTGAGCCACCAGGAAAGCCCATCTAAGGGTACAAGAGTATAGCCAGGTGGAAAAGTAATATTCAGTCCTGTTCCAAGGGGCTGACTTTCTTCACTGTCCCAGATCTACACGTTTTCATCCCAGCTTCCAGAGTCAGTCCCTCTGCTCCTGATTCCTGGAATATACAGCTGCTCTGGATCCTCAGCAAGGCCAGGAAGATCTGTCAGTTGAAGCAGGTTGGAATTAAAAAAAAAAACAAAACAGACAATTATACTAATATTATTATTATTGGTCAAAAATTTGTTTGGGTTTTTCCCTAAGATGTTATGGAAAAACTTGAATGGACTTTTCAGCCAACCCAGTAGAAAAGCGACAACAAAGTAAATAAATGAAGTACAAAAGCATGATCATGGGTGGTGCACATACTCAAGATCAACTTTTGCTTTTCTTCTCTGCCACATCTCCCCTCCCCTCTTTCTTCACGTTAGTTCTCTGACTTGAGAAAAGGGCTAGAGTGAAAACTGGTTCAACTCTCCTCCCTGGTACATGCTGGATAGTAAATGAATAGATGTGTGAACTTATTTATATTTTACTATTCCAGGTATTTTCTGTGTCTCCTGGCCTACATGTACCTTTTCTCTGGGAGCACACTGACTCAAGGGATAGCTGACAGTGACAGTCTGGAGAACCACGTAACTCTTGTCTCTGGTCTTTCGTATTTTCTTTTTGTGGGAAGGTATTGAATTATTGGAATGAGATCAGCACTAAACCCTGGGGCAATTTGATTGATAAAAGACTTAAAATTCAAGCCTAGTTATGGTGCCTATAACTCTCCTCAAGTTGGCAGCAGAATAAAGCAACTTCTCTTTCACTGTGTGAGTTAAAAAACATTAGACAGCAACCTCTGAGATCCCGGGGTAGGTGCTCATTGGCAGTACTTTTCTTCACCTGGACCTTTGGCTTTCTAATAAAGGGAGGCAGAGAGCTAAGAAAACAGAATACTCGGTGCTTATTTGTAGACGCCTATAGAATCATAGAACATGAAGGAACCTTTGGATAAACAACCCTGTGCCCCAGACTTACAGAAAAGGAGCAGGAGTAAAATTAACATGCTTAATGTCACGTTGTTAGTGGTAGAGTTAGAAGCAGAGCAAATGAATAGATTCCAAACTCGTGGTTTTGGGGAGTAATGGCTGATGTGATGTTGGGCTTGTATGTGCGTGTGTGCACACACACACGCACACATACATTTTTAAAGTTTTACATTTACCTCTTCCTATTTCTCTGCCTCACTTCCTCTCTTTTTCTTGTTTCCTCCCTTGTCTTTAAAATATATGCAAGTCTCACAAAGAAAAGGAACAATCTTCAGCAATGAACAAAATAACTTCAGATTTTTTTCCTTTATTGTTCAAGGGTCATTTGTGAGCAATTAAAAAACTCTTGTTAGAGTCCAGCCTGAATTTCCATGAATAGAAATCCAGCTAAGCCACAAAGGTAATGGAAGAGTGGGATTTTTTCTTTTCAACAGATTTTCAAAACTGTCTTCCAACAGGTGACACCCACCATATATGAACTTCTCAGATAGTCAGGAGAGACACAGCCTGCTGAGTTAATTTAGTGCTCACCAATCTGTGGTCTTAAAAAGCATTTAGCCATATTTTTCCTGTGGGCAAATTCTGCATGAAAAACTTCTTTTGGAATTAGCCACATTACGTCTTTCTGGTCACTAGAGTATCATTCAGTAAATTGCTTCTTTAGTGATCCTTAGTGGCTGGAAAGAAGTAATGAAGTTACTAGGTAATTTTTGCACGGTGAGAATCTGGCTATAATTTGTTAAAAAGAAGACACTCCATATTGCAAGCATTTCTTTACAGTATTTCTGTTTTTATTTTTGTTCATCCAGCAGACGTTTGTTGAAGACCTACTCTAAGTAGGCTCTTTATTAGGCGCTAGGGTGGGGGGCAAGATAAAAAAAGCAATCCCTGACACCAAAAAATAAGGCTAGCGAGAGAATGTTGTTGTTTAGTTGCTAAGTTGTGTCTGACTCTTTTGTGACCCCATGAACTGTAGTCTGCCAGGCTCCTCTCTCCATGGGATTTCCTAGACAAGAATACTGGAGTGGGTTGCCATTTCCTTCTCAAGAGGATCTTCCTGACCCAGGGATTCCCGCATTGGCAAGTGGGTTCTTTGCCCCTGAGCCACCAGGGAAGTCCAGTGAGAGAACAGCCAGTACCAACCAAATGTAGTGTGATATAGCTACATTAAGAGATGTGCACAGGCTTAGATTGGGCTGTAGCGGTGGTGGTGGTGGTTGCAAGTGGCAAAGGAAATAGTATGGTTGTGGTAGCAGTTGTGGGTGCTGATGTTGAGGATGCAATGGGGATTGTCAAGAGCTTCTTGAAGACGGTCATTGCTGAGTTGAGATCTGAAGGATAAACAGAAATTAGCCAAATGGAGGAAAACATGTTCCCTCATTGCTGCCTCAAACATATATGCAATGCATTTTAATTAAAAATCCCAATGTAGCTAAACATGAGTACAGTTCTGAGAGGTTCTTCAAATTTTCATCTTAAAGTTCGAATTGGCCTTCCTGACATGTGGTATACATCTCATGCATGCATCATCACAACTCCCCACACATTTGTAGCCTATTCCATCGGAGAATGTATTATATGCCACAGTTTTTGGCCCCATGTCAGTATTTGATTCAAAGCAATACCTTCTCCATCGCCTTTGCTCTAGCAAGAAGTATGTCATGCATCATCAGACTGCCTGGTAACATTGACACTTTTATGTATCCCTGAGAAATAATTTCTGTAGCTGAAAGGCCAAAAAGTTTGTAGAGCAGGATTTTGGAGAAATAAGCAAAATGAAGACAACCTGTTAAATTCTCTAGTGTTGATACACTTTACAAAAAATGGCATTCAGGGGATGAAGGTCACTGAGGTGAGAAAAATGATTCATGAGGCTGTCACATAAATTTCATCTATGTGCTATAATTTTTAATCTGCTCCAGGTCAGTAGGGGTTTAGAATGCCTGGCCAACAGGAATGGGGCAGTCAAGATATTCCTCATGGGAACCTTAGAAGAAATATAGGTTATTTTATATCTTTCTTGCTATAGGAACCAAGAGACCATAAGGTCACTCTTGATACCCTAGGACATATTGGACTCTGCTTAATACATCCACATATCTCTTTCTAATTTACTGGGCAGTGGTTTTCATTTCACTTCTCAACAACATGTTCTGTGTTTCACTAACAAATGTTATTCTCTTATAACAGCCTTCCCAGGCATAAAAGACTTCTCTATTTATCTTTCACAAAACAGATTGGTGGCAGAAAACTTTATCTATTTTTAGTGCTGACTTGAATTGAAATGTTGAATAATCAGGCAAATAGTAGTGGTATTCCCTGGTGGCCCAGAGGTTAAAGCGTCTGCCTACAATGCGGGAGACCTGGGTTCGATCCCTGGGTTGGGAAGATCCCTTGGAGAAGGAAATGGCAACATACTCCAGTGTTCTTGCCTGGAGAATCCCATGGGCAGAGGAGCCTGGTGGGCTACAGTCCACGGGGTCGCAAAGAGTCAGACGCGACTGAGTGACTTCACTTTCACAGTGGTGGTATGCTTTCAAATATTTAGTAAGTGCTTGCAGAATCTACCTGTGATGACCACTGATTTCCAGGCACTGTATCAAGTGTGTGGATGGCAAATATGCATTTTCATACTGTAAGACCACTGAATATCTGGCAATTGACCTTGAGTAAAAGTGAGATAGGGACTTCCTTGGTGGTCTAGTGGTTAAGACTCCACACTCCCAATGCAGGGGGCCTGGGTTCAAACCCTGGTCAATGAACTAGATCTTAGATGCTACAGCTAAGAGTTTGTATGCCACAACTAAAGACCTAGGATCCTGAGTGCTGCAACTAAGACCCAAGGAGCTAAGTAAATATTTTTTTTTTAATGAAAAAATTATTTTTACAGATTTTTATTCTGCTTTATTGACTATGCCAAAGCCTTTGACTGTGTGGATCACAATAAACTGTGGAAAATTCTGAAAGAGATGGGAATACCAGACCACCTGACCTGCCTCTTGAGAAATCTGTATGCAGGTCAGGAAGCAACAGTTAGAACTGGACATGGAACAACAGACT
>SJYC01091020.1:0-35043 GCA_006408675.1 Madoqua kirkii
TCTAATTTAATTTCCTTTCTTTAAATAGTTGTTGGATAAATATTAAAATGAAAATATTCTTTTCTTTTAAGCAGGGAAGGGATTTAAATTTATTGTATTTCTTCCTTGACCAGATTAAGGATAAGATTTTATCCTTCCAGTTCACTACTCAGTGGTGAATCTAGAGACGTATGGTATTGATCATCTCTTTTAGGGTTTACAACTGTTCTGTGGGTGTGCTTGGGTATTAAGAGAATGTGGGGGCAGTGGGAGAGGTTGCTGTGTTTTTCATATTTTGTCTCTTTCATTAGAAAAACATTTTTAGAAGTGCACAGATATTTTGTACTATTCAAAGACATAAAAAGTAATCTTAATATCCAGAAAAAGTACATTTGGGAAAAATACATAACCAGCTATGGCTTTTTGAAATGAATTTTAGAAATTGCCTTGTGCATTCAGGTTTCTTATGCTGTAAAGTTACCCTTTCTCCCCCACCCCCCTTTCTGTATACTGTGGAAAAGAAAGGAAAGAGATCACTATTGGCAGCTTGAACTTAAGGGGTGGGTTGTTAGGCTCCACTTCCTTGACTGGCACATATCTGCACATATTATTTGGAATTCTGCTGGGAAAAGTTGTCTGTTCTTCCCAGATTATTTCTTTATTCAGTGACTTACATCATCAGGGATTCATGTGTGCTCATGCATATTTATATTTTGAGTTATAAACTAATAGTACTTTATTAATTTGGTTGCTCAAATTTTTCCAGGTTTGTTGCCCTAAGTTCTATTGGGAACCTTTCATTTGGCTCCTAGATCCCTTTGACATACCTACATCATTGTTACTTATTATTACTCTTTTCTTCTGAAAAACATTTCCTTACTTGCTGATAGTACAAGATATTCCACGCTCATCTTGTATATTTCCTGCCCTATCCTAGAATCAGCCATTTCTTCCAGGGGCCCTCTTGTTGTTGTTTTTTTTTTTTTTCCTGAAGGACAATGTTAAAAGCAATATCTGGGCACTGAATGTGCTCCCCAAGGAGCAGTTGGCTGTCACAGCTGAAAGAACAGGAGATTAATGTGTGTATTCTAATCTACATGTATACACCTATCAGAAAACTACTGTGTATGTAACCAACTGTATTTGTATGATAAAATTTATCTAATGAGTTCATACTGATGTTTCAAACTCTTATTATTTCATAGATCATTCTAGTTTTCTCCCCTTGCTTATCTCTAAGGTTCCACTTCCCCCTTCTGTCATATGTTTACTTAATTTTTCACTTCTGGCATTCACATACTGTGCTTTCAGAATTGTTAACCCATACTCTAATGGGATGTACAGTTTCTATGACCTTTAAGCCTTACAGACTCCATTAATTTCTAGAATTATTTAGGTTGCCACTTCATTCCCCTACTCATCTTGCTTCATATAATGAAGTTACTTCATATATTTGTAAGACATTTAGATTCTTTTGCCACATCCTTCATTCTCTGTAGGATCCTACTACCTCCTAAACTGATTTTTAAACAATTTTACATAAATCGAAGTTTGCTCATTATGCTATAAAGTTCTATGTTGTTGTTTAGTTGCTAAGTTGTGTCCAACTCTTTCGGGACCCCATGGACTGTGGCCTTCCAGATTCCTCTGTCCTTGGGATTTTCCAGGCAAGAACACTGGAGTAAGTGGCCATTTCCTCCTCCAGAGGATCATCTCAACCCCGTTTTTGAACCTGCATCTGCTGCATTGGCAGATGGATTCTTTGCCTCTGAGCCACCAGGGGAGCCCTTATAAAGTTTGATAGTTTTTGTCAAATGCTTTATGTTTTGCATTCACCATTACAGTATGACACAAAATAGTTCTCCTACCCTAAAAAGTAACCCTATTCAATCACCTTCTCCCTCTGAGTCCTTGGCCACTCATACACTTACCATTTTTATAATTATACCTTCTTCAGATTATGCCAAAGCCTTTGACTATGTAGATCACAACAAATGGAAAATTTTTCAAGAGATGGAAATACCGGACTACCTTAACTGCCTCCTGAAAAATCTGTATGCAGGTCAAGAAGCAACCGTTATAACTGAACATGGAACAACAGGCTGGTTCCAAATTGGGAAAGGAGTACATCAAGGCTGTATATTGTCATCCTGCTTATTTAGTATCATACAAAATGTCAGGCTGGATGAAGTACAAGCCGAAATCAAGATTGCTGGGAGAAATATCAATAATCTCAGAGACACAGATTACAACACCTTTATGGCTGAAAGTGTAGAGAAACTAAAAAAAAGCCTCTTGATGAAAGAGGAGAGTGAAAAAGTTGGCTTAGAACTCAAAATTCAAAAAACTAAGATCATGGCATCCAGTCTCATCATTCCATGGCAAATAGATGGGAACAGTGACAGACTTTATTTTCCGGGGCTCCCAAATCACTGCAGATGGTTGACTGCAGCCATGAAATTAAAAGATGCTTATATCTTGGAAGAAAAGGTATGACCAACCTAGACAGCATATTAAAAAGCAGAGACATTTCTTTGATGACAAAGGTCCATATAGTCAAAGCTACGGTTTTTACAATAGTCATATATGGATATGACAGTTGGACTGTAAAGAAAGCTGAGTGCCAAAGAATTGATGCTTTTGAACTGTGGTGTTGGAGAAAACTCTTGAGAGTCCTTTGGATTGCAAGGAGATCCAACCAGTCAATCCTAAAGGAAATCAGCCCTGAATATTCGTTGGAAAGACTGATGCTGAAGCCGAAACTCCAATACTTTGGCCACCTGATGTGAAGAACTGACTCACTGGAAGACTCTGATGCTAAGAAAGATTGAAGGCAGGAGAAGGGGATGACAAAGGATGAGACAGTTGGATGACATCACTGACTCGATGGGCGTAAGTTTGAACAAGCTCCAGGAGTTGGTGATGGACAGGGATGCCTGGCGTGCTGCAGTCTGTGGGGTCACAGAGAGTCGGACATGACAGACTGAACTGAACAGAACCTTCTTCAGGCTGTCATATAATTGGAATCACACAGTATATAGCTTTTTCCAATTGATTTTTATATGCATCAGTATGCATTGAAGATTCATCTGTGTCTCTTTGTGACTCGGTTCAGTTCAGTTCAGTTGCTCAGTCATGTCCAGCTACTTGTGACCCCATGAACTGCAGCATGCCAGGCCTCCATGTCCATCACCAACTCCAAGAGTTTACCCAAACCCATGTCCATTGAGTCAGTGATGCCATCCAGCCATCTCATCCTCTGTCGTCCCCTTCTCCTCCTGCCCCCAATCCTTCCCAGCATCAGGGTCTTTTCAAATGAGTCAACTCTTCACATGAGGTGGCCAAAGTACTGGAGTTTCAGCTTCAATATCAGTCCTTCCAATAAACACCCAAGACTGATCTCCTTTAGGATGGACTGGTTGGATCTCCTTGCAGTCCAAGGGACTCTCAAGAGTCTTCTCCAACACCACAGTTCAAAAGCATCAATTCCTCGGCGCTCAGCTTTCTTTATAGTCCAACTCTCACATCTATCCATAACCACTGGAAAAACCATAGCTTTGACTAGACAGACTTTTGTTGACAAAGTAATGTCTCTGCTTTTTAATATGCTGTCTAGATTGGTCATAACTTTCCTTCCAAGGAGTAAGCGTCTTTTAATTTCACAGCTACAGTCACCATCTGCAGTGATTTTGGAGTCCAGAAAAATAAAAGCAGCCACTGTTTCCCCATCTATTTGCCATGAGGTGATGGGACCAGATGCCATGATCTTAGTTTTCTGAATGTTGAGCTTTAAGCCAACTTTTCCCACTCTCCTCTTTCACTTTCATCAAGAGGCTCTTCAGTTCTTCACTTTCTGCCATAAGGGAGGTGCCATCTGCATATCTGAGGTTATTGATATTTCTCCCAGCAATCTTGATTCCAGCTTGTGCTTCCTCTAGCCCAGCATTTTTCAAGATGTACTCTGCATATAAGTTAAATAAGCAGGGTGACAATATACAGCCTTGATATACTCCTTTTCATATTAGGAATCAGTCTGTTGTTCCATGTCCAGTTCTAACTGTTGCTTCCTGACCTGCATCCAGGTTTCTCAAGAGGCATGACAGGTGGTCTGGTATTCCCATCTCTTTCAGAATTTTCCACAGTTTACTGTGATCCACACAGTCAGAGGCTTTGGCATAGTCAATAAAGCAGAAATAGATATTTTCCTGGAACCCTCTTGCTTTTTCAATGATTCAGCAGATGTTGGCAATTTGATCTCTGGTTCTTCTGCCTTTTCTAAAACCAGCTTGAACATCTGGAAGTTCACGGTTCATGTACTGTTGAAGCCTGGCTTGGAGAATTTTAAGTATCACTTTATTAGCATGTGAGATGAGTGGCTTGATAGCTCTTTTCTTTTTATTATTGAATAACATTCCATTTGATGTATACTAGTTTGTTTATCTATGCTAATAGAAGGCTTCTTGGTTGCTTCCAGTTCTGATTGATTATGAATAAAGCTACTATAAACTTTCATATGCACTTGTTGCATGGACATAAACGGACTCACTGGAAAAGACCCTGATGGTGGGAAAGATTGAGGACAGGAGAGAACAGGGTGACAGAGGATGAGATGGTTGGGTGGCATTATTGACTCAATGGACATGAGTTTAAGTAAACTCTGGGAGATAGTGAAGGACAGGGAAGCCTGGCATGCTGCAGTCCATGGAGTCGCAAAGAGTCAGACACACCTTAGTAACTGAAAGGTAACAACAACGCTTTCATATCAGTTAGGAAAATGCTTGTAAGTGAGGTTGCTGAATTGCATGGTAGAGCTACATTTAGTTTTGTGAGAAACTGAACTCTCTGCCAGACTGTCTTCCAAAGTGGCTGTACCATCTTTCGTTCTTCTAAACAATGAATGAGAGTTCCTATTGCTCCATGCCTCACCAGTCCTTGGTATTGACAGCTTTTGGTTTTAGTTACTCTAATACATGTTTAGTGGTATCATATTGTCATTTTAATTTGAATTTGCCTGATGATGAATGATGTTGAAAATCCTTTCATGCACTTATTTGTCATCTGTGGTTTTCTTTGGGGCATTGTTCAGATCTTTTTCCCACTTTTTGGTTGGCTTTTAAGACATGTTTGTGTATTTTGGATACAAATACTTGATCAAATACATGTTTTGCAAATATTTTTCCTTATTTGTGGTTTTTCTTTTCATTCTCTTAAGAGTGTCTTCACCAAAGGATACAGCTTTTAATTTTACTAAAGCTCATTTTTTCAGCTTTTTGTTCTGTGGATTATGCTATTGGTGCTATGTTAAAAAACTTATCACCAAACCCAACATTGTGCGGTTACTCCTATGTTTTCTTCAGTAAGTTTTATAATTTTGCATCTTACCTTTAGATTTATTATATATTTTGAGTTACTTTTTGTGTAATATGTAAGATCTGTTTCTAGGTTTATTTATTTTTTTGCATATTCACATCCAATTGTTCTGGCACCATCTATTGGAAAGATTGCTCTTTTTCCATTGAATTCTCTTTGTTCCTTTGACCAAGTTCAGTTGACTGTATTTGTGTGGGTCCAGTCTGGGCTTTATTCTACTCCATTGTGCTATGTATCATTTTGCTGAGGTGATGCTGTTTTTATTACTGTGTCCTTAAAATAGGTCTTTAAATAGAGTGACGTTAGTCCTCCAGCATTTTGCTCCTCTTCTCCCTCTTCCTCTCCATTTTCTTTTCCCTCTCTTTCTCCTCCACACCTCTTCTCCTTCTTGGTATTATGTTCATTGTTCCAGGTCTTCTGTCTTTCCATATAAACTTTAGAATCAGTTTGTTGATATCTGCAAAATAGTTTGCTGGTATTTTGATTAGGATTGGATTGTATCTGTAGCTCAATTTGGGAAGAATCGACATCCTAATTAACAGTAGTGAGTCTACAAGTCCATGAACATGGACTATTGCTCCATTTACTTAGATCTTCTTTCATTTTTTATCACTCTTTTCTGTTTACAGGTCCTGCACAGACTTGTTAGATTTTAACTGAAGTATTTAATCTTGGAGGGATTCTACTCTAAATGGTGCTGTCTTACTAATTTCAAATTCCAGTTGGTTATTTCTGGTATGTATAAAGGAAAGTAATTGACTTTTGTGCATTAGCTTCATATCTTGTGACTTTGCCTAACTTGCTTATTAGTTTCAGAAGTTTTTTGATAATTCTTTGAGATTTTCTGCCCAGATAATCTGTGAATAGAGATAGTTTCAGTCTGTGTACCTTTTATTTCTTTTTCTTGTTTTATTCCACCAGCTAGTACTTACTGGATAACATTGAATTGAAATGATGAGAGAGAAATCTTCATTTTATTTTTAGTGTTGGGGAGCGAGTGGCCAGTATTTATTTCACCATTAAATATTACATTAACATATGTCTTTTTGTAAATGTTATCAAATTGAGGATGTTCTTCATTTCTAGTTTGCTGAATGTTTTCAAATCATGGATGGATTGGATTTTTGTCAAATGCCCGTCTGTGTCAGTTGGCATAATAACATGATTTTTATTCTGTAGCCTATTTATTTGGTGGATTATATTGATTGATTTTCAAGTGTTGAACCAGCTTTGCCTACTAGAAATAAATACCACTTGGTTATGGTGTATAATTCTTTTTAAACATTGTCAGATTCAGTTTGGTAATATCTTGTTGGGGATTTTTATCTCTACATTCATGAGAAATATTTGTCTGTAGTTTTTGTTTCTTGTACCATCTTTCTGTGTTTCTGGTATTACAGTAGGGCTGGCTTCATAGAATGAATGAACAAATATTCCCTCCTCTTCTATTTCTTTTAGGAGATGAGTATCATATCTAAGTTGTTTCTGATACTTGCTTTCTCTTCTCAGAGTTCATTGGGTAATAGAAGCTGGGAGAAATAGGCCTTCACTGTGATAATATATGTTAACATAGAGTTGGGCTGTATTTGCTGTTTTTTTTTTTAATCATTTCTGTTTAATTTTATTTTTTTAAAAAATTTTATTTTTACTTTTTTCTACTTTACAATACTGTATTGGTTTTGCCATACATTGACATGAATCAGCCACAGGTGTACACAAGCTCCCAATCCTGAAACCCCCTCCCACCTCTCACCCCATATCATCTCTCTGGAAAGGTGCCAGACACTTTAAGTTTCTCTGGGACCCTGCTTTTTTTCTGCCTCTTGACTTTACATTTTCTTAAGTCCTTCTCCTCCTAGAAGATTTGTGGCTTGCAGCTTTTCAGCTATAATCCACTGATAACACACTGAGAATCCCTGATATGATATTTTATGGGTCTATGTTTATGGCATGGGATACTCAAATTTTTTTAAATAGTTTCTCCTCTTTCTCCTACCTCCCTTAGATGAGACAGGAAGGCTGTCAGGGCTGGAGTCCTGGCTCTGAAACAAAGTGTGGTAATCTTTTATGTGGGGAATAGGCTTTTGTTCAGAGAAGGCAATGACACCCCACTCCAGTACTGTTGCCTGGAAAATCCCATAGATAGAGGAGCCTGGTAGGCTGCAGTCCATGGGATCGCAAAGAGTCAGACACAACTGAGCGACTTCACTTTCAATTTTCACTTTCATGCATTGGAGAAGGAAATGGCAATCCACTCCAGTGTTCTTGCCTGGAGAATCCCAGGGACGGGGGAGCCTGGTGAGATGCCATCTATGGGGTCGCACAGAGTCGGACACGACTGAAGAGACTTAGCAGCAGCAGCAGCAGCAGCAGGCCTTTGTTATATAGAAGATTCTGGATGTACTTCACAAAGATTCTTCTTTTCCTCCTACTAGAAACACAAGTGTTACAAGTTTATAGCTCCAATGGCCTCTGCTATAGCTAGGCAGATTTTGACTGTGACCCCTTGGATTTGCCGGTTTCTTCAGATTTGGGTGTGGTGGTTTGCCCTGCAAAGCTCAGTTCTTTCATGGGTTTAAGAAAATTTATTAGCTATTTCAGCTTATTCAGCTACCTTTGTTATATAGAAGATTCTGGATGTACTTCACAAAGATTCTTCTTTTCCTCCTACTAGAAACACAAGTGTTACAAGTTTATAGCTCCAATGGCCTCTGCTATAGCTAGGCAGATTTTGACTGTGACCCCTTGGATTTGCCGGTTTCTTCAGATTTGGGTGTGGTGGTTTGCCCTGCAAAGCTCAGTTCTTTCATGGGTTTAAGAAAATTTATTAGCTATTTCAGCTTATTCAGCTTTTTCTTGTAAGGATGAGGTAAAGAATTCTAAGTTTTTCACATGTTATGGCTGAAACTGCTAGTCCATTCTCAATGACCTGTTAGTTTATTCTATTAACCTCTAATTTGTTGTTTCTTAATAGGGTATGGCATTTCCCTACCATGTCTTACCCATTGTTTCATCCCTCACTTCCAGCGCCCCACTACCCCATGCACACATATTGTACTTGCCCTCTGAGGGCCTCTCTGAGAATTTCTTTTCTGTCTTGGCTTTTGTTATCTCTTAGTTTTTTAGTTTTTTGTTAGTTATGTTTTTGATTCATCTTGAATTTATTTTGGTTGAAGGAGTAAATTAGCCATCTACTTTTTTTGTTTTGCCCAGTGCCAGGCTATTTTTTTTTTCTGATAAATCTATCTTTTCCCTGATGATACAAAATACTTTTACTTTTTATATATTAAATTAAAAAGGTTTATGGTTATAAAACCATATCATTTTCAAGTAATGATAATTTTGTATTTTCCTTTCTATTTTTTGCCTCATTTATTTCTCTTGCTTAATGACAATGGCCAATCGTTTTTAAGAAAAATATTAACTAATAGAACACACTTCATTGTAATAAACTTTTTTTTAAAATCACACTTATCTCATTGTCTTGTTAGACTCTAAAATCCTTGGTGTAAGGACTATTATTCCTTATGTTTAAAATAGCACAGGCATAAAAAATAGGTACTCAATAGGCAGCTACTGAATGATCTAGGCAAGATAAGATAAACTAGGCTGAGCTGAGGTACCCCACTCAAATACCTTACCCTATATACAGTGAGTATTCCCAAATGTCAAGTGTGTGCTGGAGATAGGTAGATTACCTCTTCATTCATCACACCCATGAAAGTCTGGTTTGAGTCCTATACCTAGAACCTATGATTTATTTTTTTTATTTGGAATTATAGTTGCTTTTCAGTGTTGTATTGATTTCTGCTGTATAACAGCATGAATCAGCTATATGTATACATATATCCCCCGTTAGATTCTACTCCCCTCATCCTGGCATCCCACCTATCTCATCACAGAGCACTGAACTGAGATCCTGTGTTATATAGCAGGTTCCCATTAGCTATTATTTTGCATGTACATCAATCTCAGTCTCCCAGTTCATCCCACCCCAACCCCCGCAGTGTCCACCCATTCATCCTCTGTGTCTTCATCTCTATTCCTGCCCTGCAAATGGGTTCATCTGTACCATTTTTCCAGATTCCACATATATACAGTGAAATATTACTCTGCCATAAAAAGCAATGATATTGGGTCCTTTGTAGAGATGTGATGGCCCTAGAGGCTGTCATAGAGTGAAGTAAGTCAGGGAGAGAAAAACTAACATTGTATGTTAGTTCATATATATAGAACCTATGATTTTTGACCACAGTTGAAACTTCAGCATGGACAGAGGAGCCTGGCAGGCTACAACCCATGGGATCACAAAGAGTCGGCATGACTGAGCATGCGTGCATGAACCTTCAAGGAGCTCTGTCCTTTGGGCCTGCCTCAGTTCAGCTGGAGTGACGGAATACTCCTGCCCAATGTCAGTCTTTTAAGCACAACTACCCTGAAAGACAGAACTTAAAATTTTTAAAGATGGTGTATACAGAGAAGCAGCAGATGAGAAGCCATAGGGCTTTGTAGATTCTACCTACCATCCTGCAGCAGGAGTCTCATGGCAGCCTCACAGAAGCAACAGGAACCTGGTCTCGTGTTGTGGGTTGGAAGACAGAGGCAGAAACTTGACTTTTCTATGCATAATAAGCATCAAGATATTTGAAGAAACTGGAGAGGCAGACTTATCTACAAGGAAGCTTTGAGAGCTCTATCAGTGGGGACTACCTGGAAAATGGTCAGGGAAATGGAATGTCAGCAATGGAAATGTGAAAAAGATAGCTCCTGGTTGGAATGGGACCAGAATGAGAAAAATAAGTGGAGTAAACAAGCCAAAGACACCTGTCTGTATTCTTGGGTTATGTGCAGGAGTCAAAGTAGTTGAGTGACTGCTCAAATTATGGGCAGACTGAAACCCAAAGCCTTTGGCTTATAGACTGATGGGCAGATGTCTCTGGCTCAGTGTTGGCTCCTACAACCCTAATATGGTGGCTCAAGAATATCGTGCTCTCCTTTTCAACTCTATTCCAGTAAGTCCTTTATCATGTGTCGCTGTTTCAGAGAAGATTGCTTCTAACTTTTCCATTAGAAAAATGAATATTATGATGGATTTCATTTTTCCACTGAAGCTAATTGACTGTGGGCAATAATACTAAGCACCATATCTAGTAGAAAGGAAAGCAGAGGGATGTTGTTCACAAATTGCCACAGGGAAGCAGAGATCACAGCTCATTTGAGGAACTGAGGCTTCCGATTAGTTGTGCTACTTGAGGGGCAGCTTGCTTCTCAGTGCCCAGCAACTTATTCCCAAATGAGGTCTGTGCCTTTGTTTATTTATTCATTAATCAATTCATTCTTTATGAAAAATTTTTTTGAGATATATCATGAAGAGAACTATAGATTCAAAGATGAGTAGACCATCTTCAGGCTGGAGTGGAGATCATCTTCAGGATAATATGCTTTTCTTTATTTAGTATGTAAAAATCATTTTCGGTCATGAATCTCTATGGACAACTTAAGGAAGTGATGATTCCTTTTCCCAGGAGAAGACACATAAGCCCTCAACTTTCCATACAGTTTTAGGGGAGGCACGGCCATCGCATGCATGTCCATGGAGCCCCTTGGGTCGAGAGGTCCAGTAGGACTACAGCAGACATCAGGACCGATGGCAGAAGAGGTGAACTTCACACATCAGTGTAGTGAAGGTCATGGTCTCTGACCAAGCCTCTCTTTGATAGCTCATCCACTTTTATAACCCATCTGTCCCTGTTTCTCTTTTCATTTGAAGTCTTAAAAGTTTCCATCTCTGTAGTAGTATAATATTACTGAACACTGATGAGGGTTTAGTTGAGGAGGGACACTGAGTTTTTTGTAATATTGCCAGTTGGCAGTCTGTGTTTCTACAGCAGCATTCCACCCCCAGAAAGCTGACGAGATTTTGGTTGGATCCATCCACACACAGTCTTGCCAAGGATTCACATTTGAAGTCTTAAAAGTTTCCATCTCTGTAGTAGTATAATATTACTGAACACTGATGAGGGTTTAGTTGAGGAGGGACACTGAGTTTTTTGTAATATTGCCAGTTGGCAGTCTGTGTTTCTACAGCAGCATTCCACCCCCAGAAAGCTGACGAGATTTTGGTTGGATCCATCCACACACAGTCTTGCCAAGGATTCCATGACTTGTTAATGGCAGAGCCTGAACACAGAATTCCTGAATCTCAGGTCTGTACCTTTATCACTGGCTTATTTCTTATTTTAAACCCTGCCCCATCTTTGGTTCTATCTTTTGGCCTGAAAAGTCCATGTAAGGTCTAATAGGCACTTTTTCTGAAGAAGAGATAAGAATTTATTTGCCAGAGTTGTTAGAGACAAATATGGAGTTAATAAGGTATTTTCCTTATTAAAATGAATATGTTAATACAGTGTTCAACATCTCCCCATCATACACAATTTCAAAGCACCCCCAAAGTATCTCAAAAGAAGCATTTTGTCTTATTTAAGAGATAAAATTAAAAAAAAATTGTGGTCCCAGATGAAAGCAATTTTTTTTCTTTTTTGGAAAAGATGGTTTTCTGAACAGAGCTTTCCTTTTTGTGATGTAGGCCACTAGTGTTGCCCAAATAGGACAGAAAAATGCAGAAGTTAGGAAGTAAATGCTGACATACTCACAACCTCAGGGGCCAAATGGCACTACAATGATTTCTCACGTATTTTAACTTTAAAAAGACCCTAGAGAGTGCTTTTATTGCACATTTTATGGAGCCATCTGTCTTTTTACCAGAGATAGTATATGTTCAAAACTTTAAATAATATTTTTCCCCTGTGTCAAAGGACCAAAATCTTTACAAACTGAGTCTCTAGTAGGAAATTCACATGGTTCACAGTGGAAGAAAGAATTTTGGCACAACTGTAGAAGCTTGGTGCATCTGCTGCTATGGAAACAGCACATGGTAGGCATTTCTTGCTACATGTGTCTTCCTACCTCGGCCAAGAATAATCAATGCCATAAATCATCTTAGATGATATATCCTTTTAGTAATTTTCCTTTGGTGTCATTTAAAGTTCATTATACTTCAGTTGAGACTTGGGAAAGAGGAAAGCTTCCTCCAAATTCATATTTTGCAGCTTGAGAGGAAGAGTGAGGGGCAAGATATGAAGGAACAGCATTTTGCTTGGGGTAAAGCACTATGGCAACTATGTGAAAGAAGTGGTTTAAGTCTTAAGAAAGTCTAAATATAACCACTAACTCAGACACTTATAAGTCTCAGGAAATGTGAATATAAAGCACATAGGACTTGATAAGGAGGAGCATTTGATATAGTTGACTCTTATTTACTAGTGTCCTTACTCCTACTGCTGCTACTGCTTTTCAAGTCAGATTTATAAACAGTATTATGCAGGGTAACGGAAATGCTCCTGAATTGACTTTCACATTGTGAAAGATGTCTTAATTTCCAAAAGAATGTAGGTTATCCAAGTAAGAACACAAGAATAGAAGAATCCTCCATTTTAAGTAAACCTGCCAGCAACACTTTTTCAGGTTTTGGACACACTGACAACATCTTTTTGGAAGATTGTTAGTATACAGGATTAGGGCTGAGTGTACTTATTTCTTAGAATTTGATCTAGAGAATTACGTTTGGGTCAGAAAGCAATCTAGGTGCTGTTGGTGTTTTTAGATGAGGGTGATGGTGGTGATGGGGAAGTAAGGAGGGTGCCTGGGAATGATCAGTAGTTCTCAAATTTGTATGCATGAGAATCACTTGGTGTGTCTGTTAAAATATAGATTTCTAGAAGCTAGTCCTCAGTGATTTTGATTGAGGGGTCCCATAGGCAGAGCTACACTATGGCACATGCCCAGGCACTTTTGCCCCCTGCTCCCTCCCTCTGTTCTTCACTTACCAGCTGCCAAGATCTTAGAAGCATTGAAACTCAGCAAAAAGGGAAATCCATTGAGAACAGTCTCTAAAGGGCCAAACAATAGCCATATATTACATGCATTCTGCCTATCCCCTACCTAAACCTGGGATTCTTCCATTGGGTAAGTAGTTGTGGGCCCCACATGGGCATTGCTCATTTGGTTGATGAGGACACTTTGACAGAGTTGTTGCTGCTGAAGGAGAAGTAGAGGACAAGATGGCAGAGTAGAAGGATTTGAGTTCGCCTACTCTCACAAAAAGACCAAAATCACTAGCTGCTAACAACCATTGACAAAAAAAAGACTGGAACCTAGGGAAAAAGATATCCTACATTCAAAGACAAATAAGCCAGTAGGAGGGGTATGGAGGGTGCTTTCATGATATAATCAAATCACATACTGACTAGATGCTGCTGCTGCTGCTGCTGCTGCTAAGTTGCTTCAGTCGTGTCCGACTCTGTGCAACCCCATAGACGGCAGCCCACTAGGCTCCTCTGTCCCTGAGATTCTCCAGGCAAGAACACTGGAGCGGGTTGCCATTTCCTTCTCCAATGCATGTATGCATGCTAAGTCACTTCAGTCATGTCCAACTCTGTGCAATCCCATGTATAGCACCCCACCAGGCTCCTCAGTCCACAGGATTCTCCAGACAAGAACACTGGAGTGGGTTGCCATATCCTTCTCCAACTGACCAGGTGGGTGACCCACAAACTGGAAAATAGTTCTATCACAGAGGTTCTCCCACAGGAGTGAGGGTTCTGAGTCCCACATTCGGTTCCCCAGCCTGGGGGCCTGACACTGGGAGAAGAAGCCCCCAGAGCACTTGGCTTTGAAGGGCAGTAGGCCTGGAGGAGGGCATGGCAACCCACTCTAGTATTCTTGCCTGGAGAGTCCCATGGACAGAGGAGCCTGGTGGGCTGCAGTCCACGGGGTCACAGAGAGTTGGACATGACTGAAGTGACTTAGCGTACATGTGCACATGCATGCATGCAGGGCTTGAGTGCAGCAGTTCCTCAGGACTGGGGGAGACAGAGACTCCACTCTTGGAGGATGCACATAAGATTTTATGTGCACCAGGATCCAGGGCAAAGCAGTGACTCCCTAGGAGCCTGGGCTAGACCTACCTATGGGTCTTGGGGGGTCCCCCAGGGCACAGGGATCAGCTATAGCTCACTGTCGGGACAGGGACACTTGTGGCAAGGGCTTCAGGGCATATTCATTTGTGTGAGCTCTCCTAGAGGTCGCCATGTTGGAGCTAAGACCTGGCCCCTCCAACAGCCTGCAGGCTCCAGTGCCAGGCCAAACAACCGTCAGGGTGGGAGTGCAGCCTACCCACCAGCAAGCAGGCTGTGTCAAGTCATCCTGAGCACACAGCCACCTCTCAACACACCTTTTGAAACAGCTTGGGCTTCCCAGGTGGCACTAGTGGTAAAGAAGCTCTCTGCCAATACAGGAAATATGAGAACATGGATTTGATCTCTGGGTCAGGAAGATCCTCTGGAGAAGAAAATGGCAACACATTCTAGTATTCTTGCCTGGAAAACCTCATGGAAAGAGGAGCCTGGTGGGTTACAGTCCATTAGGATTGCCTAGAGTCAGACATGATTGAAGAGTTGACTTAGCACTGGAGAAGGAAATGGCAATCCACTCCAGTACTATTGCCTGGAAAATCCCATGGACTAGAGGAGCCTGTAGGCTACAGTCCATGGGGTCACAAAGAGTCAGACACGACTGAGTGACTTCATTTCATTTCACTTAGCACTGCCCATCACAGGAGCCAGACCCAGCTCTGCCCACCAGAGGGCAGGCACCTTTCCAGCTCACCAGGAAGCCTGCACAAGCCTCTGGACCAACCTCACCCACCAGGGGATAGATATCAGAAGCAAAGGCAACTACAGTCCCGCAGCCTGCAGAATGGAGACCACAAGTTAGAGAAAACGCGATGGCAGAAAAATATGTTCCAGATAGAAGAACAATATAAACTCCAGAAGTATGAAGTGGAGATAGGCAATATACCTGAAAAAGAACTCAGAGTAATGAGAGTAAAGATGATCTAAGATCTCAGAAAAAGAATAGAGGCACTGACAGAGGAGATATAAGAAATATTTGCCAAAGATCTAGAAGACTTAAAGAACAAACAAGCAGAGGCAGAGGTGAATAATACAATAATTCAAAACAAAAATACACTAGAATGAATCAACCAATAAATAAGGCAGAGGAATGAATAAGTGAGCTGGAAGATAGACTGGTGAAATCACTGCAGCAACCAGGATCCAGGGCAAAGCAGTGACTCCCTAGGAGCCTGGGCTAGACCTACCTATGGGTCTTGGGGGGTCCCCCAGGGCACAGGGATCAGCTGTAGCTCACTGTCGGGACAGGGACACTTGTGGCAAGGGCTTCAGGGCATATTCATTTGTGTGAGCTCTCCTAGAGGTCGCCATGTTGGAGCTAAGACCTGGCCCCTCCAACAGCCTGCAGGCTCCAGTGCCAGGCCAAACAACCGTCAGGGTGGGAGTGCAGCCTACCCACCAGCAAGCAGGCTGTGTCAAGTCATCCTGAGCACACAGCCACCTCTCAACACACCTTTTGAAACAGCTTGGGCTTCCCAGGTGGCACTAGTGGTAAAGAAGCTCTCTGCCAATACAGGAAATATGAGAACATGGATTTGATCTCTGGGTCAGGAAGATCCTCTGGAGAAGAAAATGGCAACACATTCTAGTATTCTTGCCTGGAAAACCTCATGGAAAGAGGAGCCTGGTGGGTTACAGTCCATTAGGATTGCCTAGAGTCAGACATGATTGAAGAGTTGACTTAGCACTGGAGAAGGAAATGGCAATCCACTCCAGTACTATTGCCTGGAAAATCCCATGGACTAGAGGAGCCTGTAGGCTACAGTCCATGGGGTCACAAAGAGTCAGACACGACTGAGTGACTTCATTTCATTTCACTTAGCACTGCCCATCACAGGAGCCAGACCCAGCTCTGCCCACCAGAGGGCAGGCACCTTTCCAGCTCACCAGGAAGCCTGCACAAGCCTCTGGACCAACCTCACCCACCAGGGGATAGATATCAGAAGCAAAGGCAACTACAGTCCCGCAGCCTGCAGAATGGAGACCACAAGTTAGAGAAAACGCGATGGCAGAAAAATATGTTCCAGATAGAAGAACAATATAAACTCCAGAAGTATGAAGTGGAGATAGGCAATATACCTGAAAAAGAACTCAGAGTAATGAGAGTAAAGATGATCTAAGATCTCAGAAAAAGAATAGAGGCACTGACAGAGGAGATATAAGAAATATTTGCCAAAGATCTAGAAGACTTAAAGAACAAACAAGCAGAGGCAGAGGTGAATAATACAATAATTCAAAACAAAAATACACTAGAATGAATCAACCAATAAATAAGGCAGAGGAATGAATAAGTGAGCTGGAAGATAGACTGGTGAAATCACTGCAGCAGAACGGAATAAAGAAAAAAGAATGAAAAGAAAGGAGGACAGTCTAAGGATCCTCTGAACAACATTAAATACACAAAAATTCACTTTACAGGCATCCGAGAAAGAGAAGAGAGAGAGAGAAAAGGCCTGAGAAATATTTGAAGAGATAATATTCAAAAGCTTCCCTAACATGGGAAAGGAAATGGAGCACAGAGAAATCTCAATCAGGACAAACTCAAGGAGGAACATGCTGAGACACATATTAATCAAACTGACAAAAATTAAAGACAGAGAAAATATGAAAAGCATCAAATAACATGCAAAGGAATCCTCTTAAGGTTATCAGCTGATTTTTCAAAAGAAACTCTGCAGGCAAGAAGGGAGTGGCACAATATATTTCAAATGATGAAAGGGAAAAACTACAACCAAGAGTACTCTACCCAGCAACGCTCTTCAGATTTGACAGAGAAATTAAAAGCTTTACAGACAAGCAAACACTAAAAGAATTCAGCACCACCAAACCAGCTTTATAATAAATGCTAAAGGAGCTTCTTTAGGCAGAAAAGAAAAGGCCACAAATAGAAACAAAATTACAAATGCAAAAGCTCACTGGTAAAAGCAAACATATAGTAACCGTGGGAAACCATCACACACAAATATGATATCTAGACCAGAGATCATGAGAAGAGGAGTCAAATGCAGGATACTGGAAATGCGTTTGAAATTAAGAGACCAGCAACTTACAACAGTCTTGTATAATTATAGACTGTTGTATCAAAACCCAATGATTTTGAATGAGAAAGTAGAGAGTGGGGACCATGCAGTTGCATTGTCAAGAAGTCCCTCATCTGATTCTGATCAGCTAGTCCATGTTCCACACTGTGAAATGCTAGAGAGCCCATCTTGATTTTGACTTACAAGCTAACACTTCTAGATTCCGTTCTGAGTAATAATAACTTACAAAATATACTCCTGGTACATCAGCGTGTTTGGTTTAAAAATAAGTACAGTGGACTATGATTTATATTAATTCAGATGATACAACTGCAGTATAACAATTAACATTACAATAAACATTGTAGTGTGGTGTATAAATACAGACACTATTTTTACTAAAATTTGATAGTATATGACTAATTCCCTCCTCCCTCATAAAAATGACCAGTTTCCAAAATGTAGCTCACTAGTATCCTATGTTTATTATTCTCAGCTTGTTTATGGGTTACAACCAATAATCTCCTACTGAAGATTATCCCATCCTCAACTACATTAGTCAGTATTACAAACAAACCTAAAATTCTCCATCTTTCAGTAAAACACAAAAGCATAATCCTTTTGATCAATAACAGGCTGACAGAACTTAACTACAGTTTTTATAAAGAAGTCACATAATGTATTGACAGAAAAACGGCTAGATTAATGGTACATTGTTTATCATGTTATTCCAGAGATTATAAGCACCTTCCTTTCCACACCTAGGCAGAGATCATTCATTGATCATACCATGTTCCCAGCTAAATTAGATGCTGCCTCAGAATCCTCCCCAACAAAGGTAGTCACTGCCAATCCCTCAGAGTTGACTTGAGGATAAAATTCTGTTGTTCATATCAGCCCTACACCGAACATAAACTAGTTCTCTCCATCACACACACACACATTCTCTCTCCACTGCCTCCATCTCTGAAGCAGTCGGAAACAAGTCATCCATAGGACTCATCATAAAGTCTGGAGAAGTGAAAGTGTTAGTTGCTCAGTCCTGTCTCTTTGCGACCCTATGGACTGCAGCCCACCAGGCTTCTCTGTCCATGGTGATCCTCCAGGTAAGAATACTGGAGTGGGTAGCCATTCCTTCCTCTAGGGGATCTTCCCAATCCAGGGATTGAACCCAGGTCTCCTGCATTTTAGGCAGATTCTTTACTGAGCCACTGGGTAAAGGCTCTATTCTACCATAAATTAAATCAAGAACAAGATTTACTTGCTTGTAAAAGGAAGTATGAGACTCCATATCTTCTTTTGCTTTTCTTTGTTCATAAGCTTAAACAGATAGTTCATATCTATCTATTATTAAGAAGACAGTGATTTCGACCCACATATTGAAATTCACCAAAGTACTGAGGAATCAAGAAACCTAACTTTGTCTTCGAAGTTCCAACTTAAAATAAACCCACCAACAAAAAAACCTAGATTATTTTAGGGAAGCATCATATGTCTCAATTTAGCCATTTTAAATGCTTAGCCAGTGTCTTAGTCCATTCAAGTTGCTATAAATACCACAAACTGGGTGGCTTAAGCAACAGAAATTTATTTCTTACAGTTCTAGAGACCAAAGCATAGACAGATTCATTGTCTGTTGGGGGCCTGCTTTCAGTTTTACAGATGATCATCTTCCTGTCTCCCCACATGGTAGAAGGGGCAAAGGAGCTCTCTCGGGTCTCTTGTACAAGGACACTCATCTCATTCATGAGGACTATGCCACCATAACCTAATCAACTTCCCAAAAGCCTTACCTCCAGATGCCAAAACACTGAGGATTAGGTTTTAAGATATGAATTTTTGGAGGGACATAACATTCAGTTTACAACAGCCAAATTATTTATTTTGTATTTTCTGTAGAATCTATATTTTGTTAAATTATGATGTTATATCATATTTTAAAGTTAAAAATGAAACAATCATTTAGATAACTTACAACATTCAGAAAAATCCATAAAATCAAATTAAAATCACCTATAAAAAGACTACCCCAAAATAACCACTTTTGACACTTTGGTATATTTCTACTTATTCCATTTTCTATGTATCTTCATATAGACTGGTTTGATCTCCTTGCTGTCCAAGGGACTCTCAAGAGTTTTCTCTAGCACCAATTTAAAATTAGAGTATGAAATTAACTTATCTTTTCAAATTGTCTTTTCATGAGTCTTAGTCTGGGTCCTCTGAGGAGCAAATGCCAAGATGTGATTAAACCTGCAAGGATTTTATTTGAAATGTCTGTGGTAGAGAAAATTGGAAAGGAGTCAGATGAGACTGGGATGGCCATCATAGCTCCATGCCAGGCTGGCCAGGAATGAGTCTGTCCTAGTCCTTGCTCTCTTGGTCAGCAGTGGGGGAGCAGGCCTCGGGAGGGATAGCTTCAGTGCAGGTGGAACAGTGGGTGTCAGAACGCAGCAGCCAGGCTAACTCTTGCCCAATTATATTGCCTGGAATTGGAGGTCTATGACAGACATTTTCATGGTCCCCACAAGAGTCCCATGATAGTCCATCATATGAATAGATATTTTTCCTCCAGTCTTTCCCAATAATTCTGCATCAGTGATTATTTTCTTAGTTGATTTCCTGAAAATGAAGTTGCTAGATCATGGCATGAAATTTATTTCTAAATATTTTATCAGTTCTTATTCTTTCTATGGTTTTTTTCCAAATGAATTTCTAAATAAACTATGATTTATTTACTTGAATCTCAGCAATTACTTGGAAAGTACACATCATTCAAATAGTGGCTATTTTTAGGTTTTGAAATAATTTTTTAGTCTATATTTGTCACCAGCCTATAAAAGCTATTTAAGACATTGTCATGCTCTCCTTTTCTTTCTCCCTTTAATTTTTCTTAGACTCAGTTCAGTTCAGTTACTCAGTCGTGTCCGACTCTTTGCGACCCCATGAATCACAGCATGCCAGGCCTCCCTGCCTATCACCATCTCCCAGAGTTCACTCAGACTCATGTCCATCCAGTCTGTGATGGACATCCAGCCATCTCATCCTCGGTCGTCCCCTTCTCCTCCTGCCCCCAATCCCTCCCAGCATCGGAGTCTTTTTCCAGTGAGTCAACTCTTCTCATGAGGTGGCCAAAGTACTGGAGTTTCAGCTTTAGTATCATTCCTTCCAAAGAAATCCCAGGGCTGATCTCCTTCAGAATGGACTGGTTGGATCTCCTTGCAGTCCATTTTTGCCTGGAGAACCCCAGGGACAGAGAAGCCTGGTGGTCTGCTTAGTAGCAGCAGCAGCAGCAGCAGCAGCAGCAGCAGCAGCAAACTCTGTATAATATTCATGAAAATGGTAAAAGTTAGTCTAATTTTTCATGAATATTATACAGAGTTTGCTGCTGCTGCTGCTGTTGCTGCTGCTAAGCAGCCCACCAGGCTCCTCTGTCCCTGGGATTCTCCAGGTAAGAATACTGGAATGGGTTGCCATTTTCTTCTCCAACACACACACTATAAAAGAAGAGAAAAAAGGGCTTTCCTGTTGGCCCAATGGTTAAGAATTTTGAGGCTAAGTGAAAGAAAGTGAAAGGGAAAGTTGCTCAGCCGTGTCTGACTCTTTGCAACCCCATGGACTATACAGTACATGGAATTCTCGAGGCCAGAATACTGGAGTGTGTAGCCTTTCCCTTCTCCAGGGCATCTTCCAAACCCAGAGATCAAACCCAGGTCCCTCCTGCATTGCAAGTGGACTTTTTACCAGCTGAGCCACAGGGGAAGCTCTATCGTACTTTAAAAGAGAATCACCTATTCTGGTTAACTAAGTGTGTCTTTTGATGCTGGATTTTATGTTAGCAGCACCATCACAGAGGAATAGAGCTATCTGCACTGAAACAGAATTTTCTTTAAAACTGATTCTGAGCCAAGGAAACTTGGCGCTGATTTAACATGTTGTTCTGGACTACTGTGAGTTGGCCACCAAGAGCTTCTTCCTCCCACTCATCAGTGAAGTTCTCTACTGGGTAGGAAAGCTGCCTTCTGTCTCCAGCTACATGCTGGCATCATCATTCTAATGAGGGTCAATTTCCATTTCTCCCACCTCTGTGCTGCATATTGTTTCACAGCAGAAATATTTGTCCTCTAGTGTAACATAATTCTTCTGGCCATGCTGATGACAAAATGCTGACTTCATGCCAAAAACGTAATTCCACATCCATCTCTCTCCTGAGAAGAGAAAGTTCTAATCATCTTACATGAAGGTATGAGCACTGTGAACAGACCCCAAACTGCAATGATCTGTATAGGCTTTTGACATTGGGAAATGAATTCTTCTGCAACGTGTAATTTTCTTATATACCTCCTGGAAATTTTTACTCCTTGTCAGGGAAATAGGTCTCACTGTGTCTGTCTCCTCAGTGCTAACCTACAGAATCATAAACAAGAGATGAAGTAGGGGAACTGGAAGGGGTGTGATGGCTGATCAGTGTCCTGTTAAAAGGATAACAGAACTGTCCTGTGCAATATTAACACCCATGACACCATTTAGTCTGATAACAGACAGCCCTGTGAATATTTAACTTTTATAATGTTTGCTTTACTGATAGTGGGTCACTTTCATATACGAAATATTGCCTAGTGCTTATTATTAATTAGACCTGACTTGACCTTCAGAATTTAATATTCTTTCAACAGTGCTATGTATAATTTATTAATACTATGGTAGTACATTCAAAATGTGAGAATGTTAGGATTTAAAACATCACAGGCTTGGAAAGAATCTTGATAGACCATCTAATTTATTCACTCAACTGTCTGTTGAAAATCATTTGCATGCTAGGTGCTGGAGGGCATTCAGTGAAATACAAGGTACTTTCTAACCCCTTATGTACTCAGGCTCCACTTTCAGGGGAAAATGAAATGACCTCACAGGAATACAAGGCAGTGCTGGTTGATAGACACTGAGTCTCTCGAGTTCAGAGCAGAGTAAGAGAGATGTGGGCAGCAGGCAAAGACCCAGGAGAGGAAGAAACAGTTAGAATAGCCATGGAGGAGGGCAGGGTGTGGGTAGGCAGGGGAAGGGACCAGCAGGAAGCCAGACAACACCTGGTGACTGTAAGGAATTAGGGGACATGGTTGAAGGTCACCAACACCCCAGGTGGCTTAGGCCACGGTGTGACATTGAAAGTCCTGACCACTTTTTGGAACCATTGATGGCTGAGGCAGGTAGATGCCTTTTGCTGGGACATAGAGCTCCTTTGATCTAGTGATTTATAGAAGGCCTCTGTGATATGAATACAGGCTTATTAACTATGTCTCTTCTCAGAACAATCCATCTTTTAATCAAACACACTGCTTCCTGTTCCTGTGGCTCGGATTAATTAACTAGCATTATGTGATGTTAAGTGCAGGTGGAGATAGACAAGCAAGAACCTAAGGCCAGTACATGATGCAGGGTTAAAAGTTAAGACTTTGATCATTAAAGTGTTAGAAAGTCATTCATGGGGCTGGGCTTTAATTGGGGGGGGGTGTCATAATTAGATTTGCATTTTAAATGGATGACTGAGTACAGTGGTGATAACCATATCGTGTGGTGGTTAAGCACCAGAATTCTGGAGACACGCTGCCAGGCTTCGGATTCCTTCTCTAATCTTACTAGCTCTGACTTTACTAACTTCTCTAAGTCTCTGTGACCTCATTGTTAGAATAAGGATAAAAACCATTTTTTGTTGTTCAATTGCTTAATTGTGTCTGACTCTTTGGGATCCAATGAACTGCAGTGCGCCAGGCTTCCCTGTCCTTCATTATCTCCTGGAGTTTGCTCAAATTCATGTCCATTAAGTCGAAGATGCCATCCAACTATCTCATCCTTTGTCAAACCCTTCTCCTTTCCTCTTCCCGCAATCTTTCCCAGCATCAGCATCTTTTCCAGTGAGTTAGCTCTTTGCATCAGGTGGCCAAAGTGTTGGAGCTTCAGCTTCAGCGTCAGTCCTTCCAGTGAATATTCAGGGTTGATTTGCTTTAGGATTGGCTGGTTTGATCTCTTTGCTGTCCAAGGGACTCTCAAGAGTCTTTTCCAACACCACAGTTCAAAAGCATCAATTCTTCAGTGCTCAGCCTTCTTTATGGTCCAACTCTCACATCTGTACATGACTACTGGAAAAATTATAGCTTTGACTATACAGACCTTTGTTGGCAAAGTCTTATAAATTCATTGTGAAGATTAAGTGAGATAATGTATGTAACATACCTAGTCTAGTAACTGGCATAGAAAGAAAGAGCATTTAATATTATTGGCTGTTATTACTCTTCTTATCTCTCCAGGAATTGTATAAAAGATATATGACTCTGCTGGCAGCTCTAAGAAAGGGACTGGAGGGCAAAGACCAGATAGAAATCGATTCATGGCAATATTATAAGAAAGGTATTGACACACTGAATTAAGGCAATCGCCTAAGGACTGAGAAAGCCCAACAAAGTTAACATCATCAGTTCAGTTGAGTTCAGTTGCTCAGATGTGTCCGACTCCTTGCGACCCCATGAATCGCAGCACGCCAGGCCTCCCTGTTCATCACCATCTCCCGGAGTTCACTCAGACTCACGTCCATCGAGTCCGGGATGCCATCCAGCCATCTCATCCTTGGTCGTCCCCTTCTCCTGCCCCCAATCCCTCCCAGCATTAGAGTCTTTTCCAGTGAGTCAACTCTTCGCGTGAGGTGGCCAAAGTACTGGAGTTTCAGCTTCAGCATCATTCCTTCCAAAGAAATCCCAGGGTTGATCTCCTTCAGAATGGACTAGTTGGATGTCCTTGCAGTCCAAGGGACTCTCAAGAGTCTTCTGCAACACCACAGTTCAAAAGCATCAATTCTTCGGTGCTCAGCCTTCTTCACAGTCCAACTCTCACATCCATACATGACCACTGGAAAAACCATAGCCTTGACTAGACGGACCTTAGTCGGCAAAGTCATGTCTCTGCTTTTGAATACACTGTCTAGGTTGGTCATAACTAGGAGTTAGCATCTTCTAGTTTCATGGCTGCAGTCACCATCTGCAGTAATTTTGGAGCCCCCCAAAATAAAGTCTGACACTGTTTCCACTGTTTCCCCATCTATTTCCCATGAAGTGATGGGACCGGATGCCATGGTCTTTGTTTTCTGAATTTTTTGTTTGTTTGTTTTCTGAATGTTGAGCTTTAAGCCAACTTTTTCACTCTCCTCTTTCACTTTCACCAAGAGGCTTTTTAGTTCCTCTTCACTTTCTGCCATAAGGGTGGTGTCATCTGCATATCTGAGGTTATGGATATTTCTCCCAGCAATCTTGATTCCAGCTTGTGTTTCTTCCAGTCCAGCGTTTCTCATGATGTACTCTGCATATAAGTTAACATCATAATAGGAGTAAAATCAGTGGGACTTGAGGGTCTAAGTAAAAGTGGGGGATAAAGAAAATGGAGAAATCATGCATGATTGAAAGGTTTCTAGCTGGAATTCTTGTGATGTGGTGCCTTGACCTAAATGCAGAGCACAGCCTGATAGCAGAAAGGTGTTTCCAGTACCTGAAGGCCTTCTCTGGTGGCAGAGGCAAAGGACATAGGACCATGGGATTGGAAAAATAATGTTCTGGTAATACCCCTCAACCATTGTTTGACAGTTGCTCAGTTGTGTTCTAATCTTTTTTGCCCCATGAACTGTAGCCCGCCAGGCTCCTCTGCCCATGGAATTTTCCAGCAAAAATACTTGAGTGGGTTGCCATTTCCTACTTCAGAGGATTTTTGTGACCCAGGGATTGAACCCACATCCCCTGTGTCTCCTGCATTGGCAGGTGGATTCTTTACCACTCGTGCCACCTGGCAAGCCCATTGTGGGTAAATGCCTTGGCACCTTTGTACCACAGGTGGGGTACTCTGAACTTTTTATTCTGCTCCCAGAGTTCCCCAGTGGGATATAGCTCTAGATTTCCATATTGGTAACGTATTTGACAACTCAGCCTTTTGGGCTAACTTTTCTTCCTGGTCTCACTGCTCTAATCCTTGAGTAGTCTTTCTTGGTGAAATTCTTGTCTTGGGATTTGCCTATGGAAGAAATAAAGCTAAGAGATAGAAAAGGGTAAAGGGAAAACGGGAATAGGAAAATAAATTCTGATTTCGACATTTTGAGGGGTACGTGGCTTTGGGATAGTCGCCTAGAGATGGTCCAGAATGCAACTGAAATAAGGAAATGGAATTTTAATAAATAGCTGGGTTCTGATATTCTAGATTGGTGAATAAACTGCAAAAAACGTATTGTTGAAGTTTTAGAAATGGACAGTTTGTAATTTGTGAAATTTGAAAAAGCTAATGGAAAACGCAAAATTGACACAAATAATGGTCTTAGAAAGGTGAGAACAGAGCAAGAGTGTGATGTGATGGAGCCCAGAAGACAAAATTGTTCAGGAAGGAAGTCTGGATTTGTTTTTTAATATTAAAGTACAAATCCTTTAGGGAAGTCCATGTTTCATCTTGGTAATGACCAAAGTGTTTCACACATAATAACAATAATAAAGTGAAAATTTTGTTGAGTAAACATTGCTTTTCTCCATCCCACTGTGAAGATAAAGGAAAAACGGAGGTGGTGAAATTAAGGGACCAAGAGTAACCTAACAAAAATTCTCACCTTACACAATCTTTTCTGTTCCTTGGTAGGTTAGCTCTCTGCCCTTGTTTGCTACAAAATGGATTCTTATTGTGAAGAAATGGGTCCTACCATGTTCCCTTAACTAGCAGTTTGTTTTCTGTGTGAGTTTATTCCCAGTACAGCTAAGATAATTTTGGCATTTGGGGTAAAAGTTCGATGGGGAGAAACCTTGAAGTAAGAGGAGGAAGAGAGGACAGGGAACTCCATGATACAAAAATCCAATTCTTGCTCACCCCCTTCTGCCACTACTGTGGCTCCAAAATTCTCCTCCTGTACTTTATTATTGCCTCTTGGGTTGGAACAGAAGGTTGAAGCATGTTGTCATCACATTCTGGTATTGAGTCCAGATGTCCCTCAGTTTTATTCTTTCTCTGTGGTTTGAGACAGTATAGAAAAGTTAGAGTTTTCAGTGCCTAATGTTACAACAAGTTCTTCTAAATGAGAAAATATTTCCATTGAAATCTTTTCAGTGACCAGTTTATCACAGGTAGACTTAGACACAATAAAATTCCTAATCAAATTATAAAATTTCCATTGTCTTTTGAGTTATGGGGATTTAATTTGTAGGGCACAGTGGTATTTATATTGTTTCTGAAGAGGGGGTCATGCAAACACTTGTCTTAGGTTTCAAGCCTTTCCTGAGTGCCTGTTCTCCTTTAACACTTTGCTTCTTGTTTTGCAAGATTGTCCAGAGAAACTTGCTTCAGACTCTTCTACAAGGAAGAAAAAGTGGCTTCTTCTTGGAAATAGAAGAGATAGACTCAGTTGTTTGCTATCAGGTCTGCCAATTTTATAAACTCTAGAAAAGCAATGTCATTTTAAAATACATATATCATTTAAAGAATAACTTCTGATCAACTCATTATGCTCTTCAGTGTTCAGTACCCTTAAGCATTCAGCATCCCTAAGATTGTATTCAATGCCTTGTTGCCTCTGAAGTATCTTTTCTACATTGTCTACTGCTGTATTAAGTCAATTATGAAGTTGTCTTTCCCCATTTATATAAAGCCATTAAACCAGTGTCCTGTCCTGTACAGATACAATAAGCAATCCCTGACAGTTCCCCACTTGATTACATGCTTCACTGGGTGCTTCATGATTGAAAATATTCTCCTGTGATTTCCTTTGTTTTATGCTCATGATCTCACCCCTGTAACATAAGAGAAGATAAAGAAAGACCTGATTCAACAAGATAGGTTGTAGCTATACCTGTCACTCCAATGAAATGCACAACATTTTGCCCTTTACCTTCAGGCTGGAGTGTTGAATCTGGGTTCTCCCCTGTGGGTTACTGAGTCTTTCATTTTCCAAGAGGTATTACTCAGCCCTTGGGTTATGATTTCTCTGGAAGCTGTTCTTGAAAGGCCAAACATCTGCTTCCACTGGCCTTTTCTGGTGTTTTGAAAAACAAAATGACTGTTACATTTCTGTTCAGGATTGGTTTTTCAACTTCCTGACCTCTTGGTTATTTGGACCAGTAATTAGCAAGCTCCTATAACCCCCATGACATGACAGGAAGCCCTCAAACAGTGTTTGAAAAAGAATCACAGAAATGCCTTTGCTCAACCAGTAATGTTATTTATTGATGCAGAAATAACTTTGAACTGTAGTCAGACCAATGGATGCTTTGAAATGAAGGTTTTGCTTGAATTCTTGTTCTTATGTGATTTAACTACCAATGCTTGACTTTTAAAAATCTTATAGTTGTGTTATTACCATGAAGTGATAATTATGGGCATCCAGGTTGACCACATGAGGAAGAAGGAACCTGTTTTGTTCAGCATTCACCTTTTCTTCCCTCTCTCAAATTCTTTCCCTAGAATATCAGGAGAAAATGTAATCATTAGGCTAATTTATTTTGCTTAAAGTGTTAGATCTGCTAAAATAAAGTTCCTTCAAGAAGTAACAATTTAGGACTTATTTATTAACCACTGGTTAATTAATCACCCTGTATATAATACTATGAATATAAAAATGTTAGAAATAGGAGGACTGAACATAGAGTTCAATCTTGTTTGATTTCCTTATTTTATAGACAAAGAGAACAAGGCACAGAGGTGAGGCGATTTCTCTTGATACTGACTCCTTCTGTTAGAACTGGCACCAGAACACAGGTCCTAGTCCAGCTTTCTTTCTTTCTGATGAAATTCTTCCAAAAGAACATGTTTCTGTTAGAAAAGGTAAAATCTTAAAGGTGCTAGGGGGAAAAAGGCCAGCTTGAGGGGCAAAGGTAGGGTGTTGTGAGACAAAACCAAAGAAGCTTGGATTGTACTGATTGAACTCTGGAAAACATGGGAAACACAACTTAAAGATTTCAAGTTGGAAAGAAGACTGGTATTAGTGTTGAATCTTATAAACATTGGCTTACAACACAGTTGCGCTTAGTGAAAAATTGAATATCAAGGATGAAGGAAAGAGAAAAGTAAATGTGATCACACGGTGACCTTTTCAGACTTTGGCACCTACCCTACACTTTGGTTTATTTGTTACTCTCCTTGGATGGACTGGGGGCATGCAGGGGTGAGGATTATACCCCATTTCTATGGACCCAGAACATATCATAGAGACAAATATTAGGGGTTCAGTAGAATAACTTGTACCCCGGTATCTGGGAGGACAGTAATATTATAAACAAAAAATATGGGCTTTAGATGTGGAAGGAATGCCATTTAGAAATTCTGTGTTTATGGAAATGGCAGGAACCTCATATAGAAAGACCTTAACTATGGTTCAAAATACTAGGTCTTCGTTGAAATGTCAGGCCCAATGATAAAGAGTTGTGAATTGGCAGGGTGGAGTTTCAAGTTGAGTTTTGAGATCGGATGGAATCTCTGAGAATGAAGAATTAGGGAGGAAAAAGCAGGAAGTTTAACTATAAATTGTCAGTTCCCATAAGAGTGCTGTCTGAAAAAAGAAATTATATGTAAATCCACTGTTCATTATTGAGTTTAGGAGTTTCTGTTTGCCCAGCAATGTTAAACAGTTCCCTAGTTTATTTGATATATATTTTATCTTTATTTCTACTCTCAAAAAGCAGAGGATAGCATCTCAACTAGGTCAAAAGGAGCACAGGGCGGGTCAGGTGGCTTAGTTCCCTTGCTATCCTGAGGCTCATTAATGTTGAGGCATCAATGCTAAGGAGAAGACTTGGAGATTAATGGAGCAAAGATGAAAGAGGAAAAAATGCAAAACCTAAGAAAGCAAGACAGAGTTTCAAAAGAAGCCTTCTCAGCCAGAATAATGTGGAATTGTGCATGGGGAATGAAATTATTATTATTATTTTTTGTTCCTAATATATGAAGAGAGAATAAGGCCAATAGAGTGCATGAGAGGGCAGATTATGGAAAAATGTGATTGGAATGTCTGAAAGCTCAAATTACCTTTTCATTACTGCATTGTAAAAAGATGAACATTTCAGAGAATAAAATATGTTCTGTTTTTTTTTTTTTTTTCTGGGGAATTATATTGTTGAAAGTCCATTATCAAGTCCTTTCTTGATATTAATGTACTTGGTTGGCCTGGTGAATCATGGCCAAAGCCTTTGCAGGACAATTCCAAAAGCATTTAATGAAGATTACAGCTGAGTAGTGCAAGAGGGCAGAAGAGCGATAGCCTTGAGCTGTGTGAATGTCTCTCAAATCCATGAGTGGTTTGACTCACCTGGAACCCCGATCAGCCTCAGGGTCTGTAGTATGACTAATATGCCATGATGAAAAGTGTTATATTGTATCATGTAGCGCAGACTAGGTGATGAGAGATGTAGCTGGGGAGATCGCCAGTGATCTGGTTACATAGTCCTTGCCTGTAAGTCTGTTTAAGGAATTTGGACTTTCTTAAGGAAGTAAAGTGATGTGCTCTCCATTTTAGACATCTCTGTCTGGCTGAAGTATGGTGATTGGATTCTTACAAACTTTGGTGGAAGACAAATAGTGCAGGTGAGAGACTTAAGATAAAAGCATTGGGGTGGAGGAAAGTGGGTAGATTTAGGAGTCATCTAGAATGACAGGGATGATGGATTAGGAGTAAAGAGGGAGCATTAAGAATGACTCTTCGGCCCCTCCTTGGCTTGAGTGGCTGGGTAGATAAAAGTGCTGCTCACTTTACATTCCCACTAACAGTCTACAAGTGTTCCAACTTCTTCATATCTTTGCCAACACTTGTTTTTTTTTTAATTTATTTAAATAATAGTTATCCTAATGGTGTAAGATAGTATCTCATTGTGGTTCTGGGATGTGTTTTGACATGAGGTCTTGCGAGAGATACTGGTGAATGAAAAGGAATCTTTGTGTTCTTTATGTGCAGTTTAAATAAGAGAAAAAGCAAGATGGTGATGACATAGCCTTTGAATCTCCCCCAAATTCCCCTCAAAAATTAGGAAAAAGGTAAATAAACACCACCACTACTACAAATAACAAAAAAGACAGACGCCTCTGTAAAAATATAAAGTCCTAAAACCAAACAACAGACCAATAATAACAATAAGAACTATGCCATATAAGCCGCTGTGTGATAGAAGAGCAGAGAGGACGCAGGGAACAGGCAGAAATCAACATGTTCCCTTTTAGGGTGTGAAGCTCCATAGGCTGCTCTGAGAATGACAGCAAAATTTGGGGGCTTTGGCGCAAAGAAATGTTTCAAGAAGAATGGACTACATATATAAGATCCAGTATAAATTTGCTGATGGACTGATTGGTATTGAAGTAAAATTGCATTTCAAATTTGATTCTAGAGGAGAAGGAGGGGAGGGAATATTAAAGTTAACCAGCTATTTTTACTGTTTTTCTTACTAGAGAACCAACAGAAAGCATCCTAAAAAGAGAGGACTAAATGAAATTGCATATATATGTGTGTGTGTGTGTGTGTGTGTGTGTATGGGTTTTCTTGGTAGTTCAGATGGTAAAGAATCTGCCTGCAGTGCAGGAGATCTGGGTTCGATTCCCAAGCTGGGAAGATCCTCTTGAGAAGGGAATACAAATACACACACACATATATATACATACATATGTATATGTGTATTTTTTTTATAGGGAAATCATACATTTTTCTCATGCAACTTAGCTCTGAAAGCACAGAAAAGTGAGAGTTCTGCATTACAAGATCAGTTGCACCTTTCTTTCTTACCTTAGCTGATGCATAGACATTCCCCTGATCTTTAATTTGTTTTGGTTAGTGGGTGACATGGAATAATTACCCCTCACTCTCAAGATGTCTATGTGATAATCCCTGGCACCTGCAAACATGTTAGGCTACGTGGCAAAGGGAAATTAAGGTTGAAGATGGAATTTAGGTTGCTAATAAGCTGACCTTAAGATAGGAAGATTGTCATGGAGTTGCGAGGTGGAGCCAGTGTGATTACAGGGGTCCTTAAAAGGAGATGACAGAGGCTAAAGAGAACCAGAGAGGTGGCAACCTGAGAAAGACCTGGCCTGGTGTGTTGCTGGTTTTGAACATGGAAAAAGAGGGCCATGAGCCAAGGAATATGGGCAGCTACTAGCAACTGGTAACAGGAAGAACTGGATTCTCTTCTAGAGGCTCCAGACAGGAATATGGCCCTGCCAATGTTTTGACTTTAGCTTAGCGAGACCCATTTTGGCTAAGATAATAAATTTGTGTCATTTTAAGTTCTACATTTATGGTAGCCTATTATAGCAGCCATAGAAAAATAACGCAGTTAGTTTAGATGTAAATTCTTCTTCACAGAGTTTATGTTAGATGTTGGTGTTAGTGCTCAAAATCTATCCTACCTTCCCTGCCCTGCAGTGGGTATCAAACTTTTGGCTTTAGTCCATATGATCCATGTGATCTTTTTACATCACACCAAGGATATACACACCTCTGAAATAAAAGACTTTGTAAAACAATCTTCCATTACTACATAGGAATATATTCTATTCCATTTCATTAAAAATCAGTTTATTTCATGGCCCATTAAATAAATTGATTTTATGACTTACAAGTAATTTGCAATGTAGAATATGCAAATGCTCTTCTAATATGCCTTTCTGCCTGGTAAAACAACTAGAATGCTAAAATTTTCATTTTTTGGACTCCTTTGATAAGGATATATATATGATAAGATTTGGCCAATCAGATGCACTTACATGAAATTAGAGGCTACATTTCAGCTTTCCTTTTGTTTTCTTTTGGAAAACAGAGTTGTGGAGACACTGGATTAACCTATAGTGGAATTTTCCTGTCTAATCATTAGCTTTGTAGGCATTAAGAGGTAGGGCTTGGAGCATCACTATGACATTCCTGAAGTCAGAATCCCCAGGGGCAGCTTTCTGATTGCTCCATTTCCTGGTCGTGTTCTTGGCAGGTCAGTTCTGAAGGGGTTTGATGGGAGTCATTCCTCAAAGTCCAACCTAGACCTCTGCCATTGATTTTGTAAGTACCTGAATCTCTTTTCTTCAACTTCTTTCTTTGGAAAGTAGTTTCTGTTTTCTGTAAAGCAACCCTGACCGGGATGGTATTTTAACCCTATGGATATAATCGGACTTCCCTGGTGGATATAATCAGTGAGATTTCTTTAAAACACATGGGCAAATCATGACTACAGAACCTTTATGGGACTGGACCAGAGGGTAAACAAACATAGGGTGCAGTCATATCAAGGTCTTCCCAGGTGGTGCTAGTGGCAAAGAACCCAGCTGCCAGGGTAGGACACTTAGAGACAGGTTTCATCCCTGGATTGGAGAGATTCCCCTGGAGGAGCCATTCCGAGAACCCACTTCGGTATTCTTGTCTGGAGAATCTCCCCAGGTTCCTAAGCAATATTGCTCTTTACAGCATCAGACTTTACTTCCATCACCAGACACATCCACAACTGGGTGTTGTTTTTGCTTTGGCTCCATCTCTTCATTCTTTCTGGAGTTCTCTCTCCACTGATCTCCAGTAGCATATTGTTTACCTATGGGAACCTGGAATGTTAGCTCCATGAATCAAAGCAAACTGGAAGTGGTCAAACAGAAGATGGCAAGAGTGAACGTCAACATTTTAGGAATCAGCAAACTAAAGTGGACTGGAATGGGTGCATTTAACTCAGATGACCATTATATCTACTACTGTGGGCAAGAATCCCTTAGAAGAAATGGAGTAAATATCATAGTCAACAAAAGAGTCCAAAATGCAGTACTTGGATGCAATCTCAAAAACAACAGAATTACTCTGTTTGTTTCTAAGGCTAACCATTCAATATCACAGTAATCCAAGTCTATGCCCCAACCAGTAATGCTGAAGAAGCTGAAGTTGAATGGTTCTGTGAAGATCTACAAGACCTTCTAGAACTAACACCCAAAAAAGATGGCCTTTTCATTATAGGAGATGGGAATGCAAAAGTAGGAACTCAAGAGATACCTGGAGTAGCAGGCAAATTTGGCCTTGGAGTACAAAACGAAGCAGGTCAAAGGCTAACAGAGTTTTGCCAAGAGAACATTCTGGTTATAGCAAACACCTTCTTGCAACAACACAAGAGAAGACTCTAAACATGGACATCACCAGATGGTCAATACTGAAATCAGACTGATTATATTCTTTGCAGCCAAAGATGGAGAAGCACTATACAGTTAACATAAACAAGACCAGGAGCTGACTGTGGCTCAGATCATGAACTCCTTATTGCCAAATTTAGACTTAAATTGAAGAAAGTAGGGAAAACCACTGTATCATTCAGGTATGACCTAAATCAAATCTCTTATGATTATAGAGTGGAAGTGACAAATGGATTCAAGGGATTAGATCTGATAGAGTGCTTGAAGCACTATGGATGGAGATTCATGGCATTGTACAGAGGCAGCGATCAAGGCCATCTCCAAGAAAAAGAAATGTAGAAAGGTGAAATGGTTGTCTGAAGAGGCCTTATAAATAGCTGAGAAAAGAAGAGGAGTGAAAGGCAAAGAAGAGGAAAGATATACCCATTTGAATGCACAGTTCCAAAGAACAGCAAGGAGAGATAAGAAAGCCTCAGTGATCAATGCAAAGAAATGGAGGAAAACAACAGAATGGGAAAGACTAGAGATCTCTTCAAGACCATCAGAGCTACCAGGGAAATATTTCATGCAAAATGGGCACAATAAAGGACAGAAATGGTATGGATCTCACAGAAGCTGAAGATATTAAGAGATGGCAAGAATACACAGAACTACACAAAAAAGATATTCATGACTCAGATAACCACAATGGTGTGATCACTCATCTACAGCCAGACATCCTGGAAAGTGAAGTCAAGTGGGCCTTAGGAAGCAATATTATGAATAAACCTAGTGGAGGTGACAGAATTCCAGTTGAGCTATTTCAAATTCTAAAAGATGATGCTGTTAAGTGCTGCACTCAATATGCCAGCAAATGTGGAAAACTCAGCAGTGGCCATAGGATGGGAAAAGGTCAGTTTTCATTCCAATCCCAAAGAAAGGCAATGCCAAACAATGTTAAAACTATGGCACAATGGAACTGATCTCACTCGCTAGCAAAGTAATGCTCAAAATTCTCCAGGCCAGGCTTCAACAGAATATGAACCGTGAACTTCCGTATGTTCAAGCTGGATTTAGCAAAGGCAGAGGAACCAGAGATCAAATTGCCAACCTCTCTTGGATCATCGAAAAAGCAAGAGTGTTACAATGTTAAAACTATGGCACAATGGAACTGATCTCACTCGCTAGCAAAGTAATGCTCAAAATTCTCCAGGCCAGGCTTCAACAGAATATGAACCGTGAACTTCCGTATGTTCAAGCTGGATTTAGCAAAGGCAGAGGAACCAGAGATCAAATTGCCAACCTCTCTTGGATCATCGAAAAAGCAAGAGTGTTCCAGAAAAACATCTACTTCTGCTTCATTGACTATGCCAAAGTGTTTGACTGTGTGGATCACAACAAACTATGGAAAATTTTTAGGAGATGGGAATACTAGACTGCCTTACCTGCCTCCTAAGAAATCTGTATGCAGGTCAAGAAGCAACAGTTAGAACTGGACATGGAACAACAGACTGGTTCCAAAT
>SJYC01091021.1:0-13026 GCA_006408675.1 Madoqua kirkii
ATTTCTCAAGAGGTAGGTTAGGTGGTCTGGTATTCCCATCTCTTTCAGAATTTTCCACAGTTTCTTGTGATCCACACAGTCAAAGGCTTTGGCATAGTCAATAAAGCAGAAATAGATGTGTTTCTGGAACTCTCTTGCTTTTTCCATGATCCAGTGGATGTTGGCAATTTGATCTTTGGTTCCTCTGCCTTTTTAAAACCAGCTTGAACATCAGGGAGTTCACGGTTCATGTATTGCTGAAGCCTGGCTTGGAGAATTTTGAGCATTACTTTACTAGCATGTGAGATGCATGCAATTGTGCGGTAGTTTGAGCATTCTTTGGCATTGCCTTTCTTCGGGATTGGAATGAAAACCACCTTTCCAGTCCCACGGCCACTGCTGAGTTTTCCAAATTTGCTGGCATGTTGAGTGCAGCACTTTCACAGCATCATCTTTCAGGATTTGAAACAGCTCCATTGGAATTCCACCACCTCCACTAGCTTTGTTTGTAGCGGTGCTTAGATGCTGTCTTTTGATGCATAAAAATTTTCAATTTTCATGAAAGCCAGTTAGTCTATTTTTCTTTTGTTACCTGTGCCTTTGGTGTCATATCCAAGAAATTATTGCCAAATACAATGTCCTGAAGCTTTCCCCTACATTTTATTCTGAGTGTTTTATTGTTTTAGGGCTTTCATTAACACTTTGATTTATTTTTAGTAAATTTTTATATATGGCATCAGGTGAGTTAAATTTCATTCTTTTGCACATGGCTATCCAATTTTCCCAGCACCATTCCTTTGAAAACACTTTTCCCATTTAATGATCATGGTACCCTTGTCCAAAATAATTTGACATATAAAAAAGATTTCTATCTGGCCTCTCTACTCTATTTCATTGGTCTATATATATATCTTTATGCCAGTATCACATTGTTTCATTACTATGGACTTGTATTAAGTTTTGAAATCATAAAGTGTGAACCCTCAAGTTTTGTTCTTTTTAAGATTATTTTGGCTATTCAGGTCCCCTGGAGAGTCTATATGAACTTTAGGATGGGTTTTTCTATTTCTGCAAAAACATCATTGGGATTTTGATAGCAGTTACACTGAATCTGTAGATTACTTTGGGTAGTATTTTAACAATATTAAATCTTCCAGTTCATGAACATGGGATGTCTCTCCACTGTTTATGCCTCTTTTAATTTCTTTAAGCAATGTTTTGACTTTGCTGAGTTCATTTTTAGTGCTAAAAACTTTTTATGTGAAATCTTCAGGATTTTATACATATAAGATATATAAATGTCTTGCAGTAGAGATACCTGAAATTGAGATAATTTTACTTCTCTTCTTCTAGTTTGGATTTCTTTCTTTCTTTTTTCTCCTGATGGCTCTGGATATTATGAGTTCTAGTACAAGGTTGAACAGAAGTTTGAAAACTGCCATTCTTGCATGTTCTTGATCTTAGAGGAAAGCTTTCAGTCTTTTACTATTGAATATGATATTTGCTATGAATTTTTCATACATATAGTTTATTATGTTGAGGTAGCTTTCTTCTAGTCCTAGTTTAACTGAATTTTTTATTGTGAAAGGGTGGTGAACTTTGTCAAATTGAGATGATCATATTTTTCCTCCCTTCATTGTATTGATGTGATTTTTTTACAGTGATTTTTTTCATGTATTGAACAATTCTTGCCTTCCAGGAATAAATCCCAATTGGTTATGTTATAGAATCTGTTAAATATGCTGATGAATTCTGTTTGCTAGTGTTCTGTTGTGGATTTTTGCATCAATGTTCATAAATGTTGTGGGGTATAGTTTCATTTTCTTATAATGTATGTATCTGGCTTTGGAATCAGGGTGATGTTTGCCTCAAAGAATGAGAAAAATCTTCCCTCCTCTTTAATTTTTGGGAAAAGTTTGAGAAATTGATATTAGTTATTCTTTAGATATTTGGTAAAATTCACCAGTGAAGCAATCATGTCCAGGGCTTTACTTTTTTCAGAGATTTTTGATTATTGATTCAATCTCCTTACTAGTTATAGGTCTATTTAGATTTTTTATTTCTTGTGATTTAGTCTTGGTAGATTTTGTGTTTCTAGGAATTTGTCCACTTCATCTAGGTTATACAGTTTGTTGGTTTGCAGTTATTCATAGCAATCTCTGTAATCCTTTTTATTTCTGTAGAATCTAGGTAACATCTACACTTTAGTCTTCTCTCTTTTTTTTCTTAGTCCATCTTGTTAAAGTTTGTCAATTTCGTTGAACTTTTTGAAGAATCAACTTTTGATTTCATTGATTTTCTCTTTTAAAAAATTCTTTATTTATCTCTGCATTAGTCTTTATTATTTCCTTTCTTCTGCTAGCTTTAGGTTTTCATTTCTGTTTCTTTAGGAGTGGCTGATGGATGTTATATTTGGAAACAACAGAAGTTGGGAAAAGCAGATGGTATCGCATGTATAAATATGTATGTGGGATCCTTGTTACTCAGACAACCTCACCTTCCATCAGCCCTACCATGTTGTTGTTGTTCAGTCACTAAGTAATGTCTGACTCTTTGCGACCCCGTGAACTGCAGCACGCCAGGCCTCTCTGTTCATCACTGCCTGTCTCCCTGAGTTTGCTCAAACTCATGTCCATTGAGTCAGTGATGCCCTCCAACCATATCATCCTCTGTTGTCCCCTTTGTCTCTTGCCCTCTGTCTTTCCCAGGATGAGGGTCTTTTCCAATGAGTCAGGTCTCTTTGCATCAGGTGGTGAAAGTATTGGAACTTCAGCTTCAGCATCAGTCCTTCCAGTGAATATTCAGGACTGATTTCCTTTAGAATTGACTGATTTGATCTCCTTGCTGTCCAAGGGACTCTCTAGAGTCTTCTCCAGCAATTCAAAAACGTCAGTTCTTTGGTGCTCAGCCTTCTTTATGGTCCATCTCTCACATCCATACATGACTACTGGAAAAACCATAGCTTTGACTATATGGGCCTTTGTTGGCAAAGTGATGACTCTACTTTTTAAAACACTGTCTAGGTTTGACATAGATATTCTTCCAAGGACCAAGCATCTTTTAATTTAGTGGCTGCAGTCGCTGTCCACTTTGATTTTGGAGCCCAAGAAAATGAAATCTGACAGTTTCCACATTTTCCCCATGTAGTGATAATAAGTCACTCTCAGGGGAAAAGAGATGTTAACTCATTTATCTGTCTAATGTGTGTATGGTGGAGAGAGGAGTGGGAATACAGATATAGTTGGCACTTTAATATACATTTCATGGAACATAAGCAATAACAATTTTTGGCCTTGAAATCCGAATGTGATTACAAGCTCAGAATCTCTGAGTAGATAAATTAGGAAACAGGTGCCAAAACCCCAAACCAAACACAAAAGCAAAGCATAAACACTACAAATTTATGTGAGAAATATCTAGAATCTATGAGATTGAGCCCATAAAAGATTCAGAAGAATTAAAATCTGGGTATTTATCACCAGTTACTCTTCACAATAATCATATGGTACAACAAGGAAGTTAAAATGGTATACTAAAAGATATCTGTGCTGTTCTTAGTCATGTCTGACTCTGCAACCCTAAAGAGACTGCCAGACTCCTCTGTCTTTGGGGATTCTCCAGGCAAGAATACTGGAGTGTGTTGCCATTTCGTACTCCAGGGGATCTTCCTGACCCAAGGGTTGAACCCATGTCTCTTGGGTCTCCTACATTGGTAGGCAGATTCTTTAGTAGTGCACCACCTGGGAAATTATGGAATAGGTACTATTGAGAAAGCTGACTCATATGTTTAAAATAATGTAATGGATTGCAGAGAAATCAACTTAGAAACTCAGCCCAGGTTCCCCAACTTCAAATCCAGTACTTTGACTCTGCCAAGATCTGATACTTTTTGGTAAATGAGAGCCAGGAAAGAGAATTTCATGTTATTAGCAATACAGTTTAGAGATGAGGATTTGAGCACTGAATGTACAGAGTGACATGCTAGTGGGAACGCATCTTCTGGGATTCCCTATTGTGCTCATGGATAAGACTCTACATTTTGGACAAAATATCAGTCTTTAAGACTCAATTTCATTTTGTAAATTGAGATAAATTGCATTTTTTATTTATTTACTTTGTATCCCCTACTAGATTGTCACCTCTGTGAGGACAGGGACTGTTTATCCTCCCTGAGTATTTGTTGAATGTGGAAAATCAATGACTAGTGGCTCAGATGGTAAAGTGCTCTGCCTGCAGTGCGGGAGACCCAAGTTTGATCCCTGGGTTGGGAAGATCCCCTGGAGAAGGCAATGGCAACCCACTCCAGTACTCTTGCCTGAAAAATTCCATGGACGGAGGAGCCCGATAGGCTACAGTCCATGGAGTTACAAAGAGCTGGACACAGCTTCACTTTCACTCTGTTTTTATCACCTCTGTCAGTTTTCTAGGGCTGCTGTAACAAAGGAACACAGATCAAGAAGTCTTAGAAAAGCAGAAATTTATGGTATTACAGTTTTGGGGGCTGGAAGTCTAAGATCAGGACTTCGGCAGGATATGTTCCTGCTGAGGGCTGTGACAGAGAATCTGTCCCATGTCTCTTTCCTCAATTCTGATGGTTTTCTGGTGGTCTTTGGTGTTCCTTGACTTTTGACACAGCTTCACTTTCACTCTGTTTTTATCACCTCTGTCAGTTTTCTAGGGCTGCTGTAACAAAGGAACACAGATCAAGAAGTCTTAGAAAAGGAGAAATTTATGGTATTACAGTTTTGGGGGCTGGAAGTCTAAGATCAGGACTTCGGCAGGATATGTTCCTGCTGAGGGCTGTGACAGAGAATCTGTCCCATGTCTCTTTCCTCAATTCTGATGGTTTTCTGGTGGTCTTTGGTGTTCCTTGACTTTCGCTACATGACCCTGATCTCTTCCTTCATCTTCATGTGGTGTTTCTTTGTGTGTGTATCTGTGTACAAAATTTCCCTTTTATTAGGACACAAGTCATACTAGATTAGGAGCCCACTAATACACCACTCTTATGGCAGAAAGTGAAGAGGAACTAAAAAGCCTCTCGATGAAAGTGAAATTTAGGACTTCAATATATGAATGGGGGATGATGGGGGCAGGGGTGGGCATAATCATTCAATCCATAATATCACTCAGATACACTCTTGAATAAAATATAGTCCTTGCTTTGAGAAACTCATAAAATTCCAAGATGACCTAAGAGGTAATTCTTGGATGCTTATAAAATTTGAACAACAAATGGGTTTTATGCACAATAAATTAAGGAACTTTGGAGTAAAACCATTTAAGGAACTTTTATTTTAGGCTTTCTCAAGACTTTAAGAATACACGTTGTGTACCCTTTTCATGGAGGATCTCACATGATTGTTTTTCTGCAGACTCAATGCAGTGCTGGCAGGATAGAAAAACACTGCTTTGAGAGTTAGGAAGTTGATCTTGGAAAATATTTGATGTTTACTCCTTAGCTTCTATATTTTTAAAAGGTACCAACATTCTGCAGAAACTGCTATTGAGGATTGTTGCAAGGACAAAATAAGATCGGGTTTCTAAAGATGTTTAAAATTAGTAAAGGACTTTGTACTTAAGCCATCATCAGAAATGTACAACTTTCCTCAGGTGGATAAAGATATCAGCTTTAGTACCTAGATTTAGAAACTGGTATAGTAAGAAATTTAAAAATGTATCTTCATTGCTTATTTGGAATAAACATACAGCTTCTCTACTTCTCTGCTCATCTGGTGTATTTTGCTTCCTGGTGATCGTGGCCTGCAGCATGGAATGACACGCTTGCTGTATGGTTTCCATGACCGTAGCTCACCTACTCTCTGCTGCATGGAAGCCGGTTTGGTAAAGGACTCCTGACTTCTGTGGTGAGGGAAAGAGAGCAGAGGAAAGGAAAGCTAAATGTCTTGATTTGGGGAGAGTGGCACCTTCTTTATCTCAGAGCTACATTCTAATTTTCCATTGCTTTCCACGTACCTGCCAGGAAATAGTTGAAGATCACCCAGCTATCTAGGAGCTTGGAGAAAACTGATCTGAGTTTTATTCTTTCTCATCACTAGGGACATAAAAATGTGTGTGCGTGTGTGTGTGTGTGTGTGTGTGTGTGTGTGTGTTTATGTGTATGTTCCCAGTTGTTAGTCCTGTCTGACCAGAGCAGGGGAGAAAGCCAGTGGCAGACTATGAGGTGAAAAGTGTATCAGTGCCTGCTTTTAGAACAGGCATTGTTGGATTGAAAATGGAATGCAAGCGTGGAAGTGAACGCTCTTCAGCCCTTTCCCTCAACAATGGACGTACATTTTGCCTCAGACTGATAGAATTTTGGTGATAACCATGGTTACTAAAATGGATCATTTTATACTCAATGAGAGGAAGCAGCTTGACAACAGGTGCTCATTTCACAACAGTATAACTCTTCATGGCAGTTAAAAATGGAAGAGTCATCCTGTTTGTAAGCAACTTATTTCAGCCTGAATTATCCATTTAAACTAAACAACATGATGAGATTCTTAAGCTAAACCTTATGATGGGATGCTAAAATCTGGCAAACACTCAGACATGAGTATTTGAATGAAGAAACATTGTGATGTAAGCATGGCACAAATGGTGTAGAAAAGTGGAATGAGATGCTTTTCTTTAGTATATTTATTAGGCATGGATTGGATCTAGATAATGGGATGATAGCACTAATCTCAAAAATAGACAGTAGCAGAAAACTATAACTCCATTTACTAAATTGTTCTCCATTATCACAACAAGAGTTTTATTTTGAGAATATCCACAAGGCATAAATACATCTTATGAAAGAAAATTGATGTCTTGATCCATTCCCCAGCTTGACAATATAGAACACTGATTTGTGTTATTTGACCTACTTTCTGAAGAGGAGAAAGCACTTACTTCTCAGTATTCGATACATTTATACTTGAATTTGATGTAACCAAAAGGAAAATATCGAGTAGCCAATGGATACAGAACTCTTGGGTTTTAGAAGCTTCTCTGCTCTTGAGCAGAGCTTGCTCAGGATCCCCAAAATACATACCCATGTTATAAAGCTCTTAGAGAATTCCTTCAAATAGGATGCAAATACAAAGTATAGTTTGGTTTCTGTCTTTATTCAAAAACCTTACCAGTGAATATTTAATGAATGTCAGTTATGTGATAGGCTGTTTGAAATCCCCCTTATTTAATTTTAAGAACCTCTCCTTTCAACTGATAAATGAATGTATTTAATTTTTTTCTTTCCCTGTTTACATAGTTTTATTTATTTTTAAGTTTTTATTTTTTATTGAAGTGTAGTTGATTTACAAGCTTGTGCTAATCTCAGGTGTATGGCAAAGTGATTCAGTTATACATATACCCATTCTTTTTCAGATTCTCTTCCCATTTAGATTATTGCAGAATATTGAATAGAATTCCCTGTGTTACACAGTCAGTCTTTGTTGATTACTTAACATGTAGTAAAGGCAATGGCACCCCACTCCAGTACTCTTGCCTGGAGAATCCCATGGATGGAGGAGCCTGGTAGGCTGCAGTCCATGGGGCCACTAAGAGTAGGATATGACTGAGCATCTTCACTTTCACTTTTCACTTTCATGCATTGGAGAAGGAAATGGCAATCCACTCCAGTGTTCTTGCCTGGAGAATCTCAGGGATGGGGGAGCTGGGTGGGCTTCCATCTATGGGGTCGCATAGAGTTGGACACGACTGAAGTGACTTAGCAGCAGCAGCAGCAGCAGTGTGTATATGTTACATATGAATGTATTTTAAATAGTGGCCACAATGTACAAACTGTAGACTATTTAGATTGAAACATATGGAATTGCCATATTTGACCAATATTATAAAATTCCTTAAGTTTTGACATACAAACACACATACATGTGCACACTTCAATAAAATGGAGTTTGCTTCTAATCCCCTGTTATTGCATATTCTTGTCATTGTTATTTCTATTAATTCTAACGTATGGAGTATGCCTGAATTAACTTGCTGCATGATGAACAACTAGAGAATCTCAATGGCATGTAATAGTAGGCACAAGATGCATTCCAGATCTTCTGGTCTGCTTCAGGTATCTCTTAGTCCCCTTGGCCCAGCAGACTCCCGTTGCATGTCTGTGTCATGGCAGTATTAGAAGTGCAAGAGGGCAAGCAAAACAGTCAAGGCTCCTTAAGGCCTGGGTGTCACACCAACACAATGTCATTTCTAACACCCCATCCCTTTGGCCAAAATAAGTAAGTAAAGCATGACTATAGAGAGGAGGTGAAGAATTGAGGTCAATAGTACAAACCTACACAGTGACTAGCATTGAAAAAGCAATGCATTATCTATTTATGTCACTGATGTTGCTAGGGAAGTACCTTCCTATGTGAAAAGGAAGACATCATCATAGTTGTTATCATCATCATCATCATCATCATCAATTTGATCTCAGGCACATATCATGCTTTTTACATGCCAATGCCTCATCTAAAAGCTTTACATTTGATTTTTTCAATAACTCAGTGAAGTCATCACTAATAGTATCCCCCCACTTATAACGAGAGAAACAAGGGACAGAGAAATTAGTAAAGATTTTCATTGTTTGCAAGGGATTGAGAATACTGGTATTTCAAACTGCTCTATTCTAGCACAGAATCATGTATTGGAGGATGTGACTATGTTTAAGAGGTTTTAACTTCTTGTCAGGGCACTTATCTGCTCTCTAAGTCACAGAGAGGAGGACCATCTCCACAGAGGATGGGATGACCACAGAATACTAGTGGGATTCTGTTGGTTACTCCTCAGTTCAGTGGCCTAGTCAATCAGGTCTTGAAAAGTCAAACAGTCTTTTCTGGACTGTTTTGTCCATTTTTCTACCTGGGAACAAGAAAGTCAGGTCTACCATTCACCATTTTTCTTTTCTTTCTTATCTTTTCTTTTCTTTGCTCATCTAGTATATTTTTCCTTTCAGCACACTGGTAGGATGTCATTTAAATGCATTATCAAAAGACTCATATACTTTTATATCCAATAAATTATTGTATCCAACCATTCTATCTGCAGTACTTATCCCTTTGCTTTATAGAACATGATGAGCTTCCCTTAGGCTACAAAAGTAACTTGACCCAAAGAGAACCAGAGAGCCAGGGCCAAGATAGAGCAGAAAAACAAAAATGAATTCCTGAAGTATTCAATTCCATTTAGAAACTAGAAAAGAAAACATAGCTAGTCTGGTCCAGTGTGAGAAATTACTCTCAGTATTTTATATAAAGGGAAATCAGGACTTCAAAGGAATGTGTGATAGATAATATATGCGTGTGTGTAAGTGGCTTCAGTCATGTCTGACTCTTTGCAACCCTATGGACTGTAGCCTGCCAGACTCCTCTGTCCGTGGGATTCTCCAGGCAAGAATACTGTAGTGGGTTGTCATGCCCTCCTCCAGGGGATCTTCCCAATCTGGTGATCAAACCTGGGTCTCCTTTGTCACCTGCATTGCAGGCAATTTCTTTACCACTGAGCCACCAGGGAAGCCCATGATAATGTATACATTCATACAATCTTTGGTAAGTCCTTATATACCATCAATTCTTAAAAGATTTTTAAAAATCCACAAGTTTAATTTTTTTGGATCTGGTCCCCCAATTTCTTGACTCAATGTTTTTCTCACCACAAATACTTTGTATTAAACACTTTTTACTGGATGTATTAAATTGTAGCTTTTCCCAATATTATTTTAGGCATTTCCAAGTTAATTACATAGTCAAGTATTAGGGAAATGCTTCCTTTTTGTTTATCAACAGTCAAGTGTCCCTGGATGCCTTATGTGCTGGGTGCTGGTCCAGCTCCGCGAGCATGAGCAAATGGGGCTGAGGGTACCTTGCTTCAGTGCACAGCTTCAGGGTTTACCTTGGAAATCTAACCTGGCTCATCGTCTGCAAGGTGGATGACAGGCTCTTTAGGGAAAGGAGTGCTGTGAGTTTTAGAATGATACCTAAGGGCTGCTCTTTCCTTGCTCTTCCCAAAGCACAGAAGAAGTGCTACTCGCTGTAAATGTGTAAGAAGTGCATTTGATAATGCTATCTTTTTGACGTGTCATTCCTGTCAGAAGCTTTCTGGCTTCTCAGCTTTCGCTGCAGTGATATTGCAGGGTTACAAACGAGCATCTCATTAGGGAGTGGATATGGCGTCTGTCTCATTTTTCAGAAACTCTGACAACAAGTGTGAGTCTTGGCCAGCAGAAGGAGCGAGACACGGGTGATGAGATTGGGGGTGCAGCCTCACTGTTTCATCATTGATTTACTTTGGCAAAACTTTAATTTGTTTATTTTATTTTTACTTTATTCTATGTTACAATACTGTATTGGTTTTGCCATACATTGACATGAATCAGCCACAGGTGTACACGAGCTCCCAATAATTTAAAAAGATTAACTCCTCTTGGACCGGGAACTGTGCTAGGCATTGGACATAAAGAACTAAAGCAGTATGAGCCCTAACTTCCTAGAGTTTGGGGATGGAGGATGATAATCACTAATAAATTACAAACAAGCTAACCCATAAGTAAAATAGTTTCAAATTGTGATCTCTGCTAAGGAGAAGCCAAAGGGGCTGAGACCAGGAATAACCGGGAGGGGAGAGATGAGGGAGCCACACTTGTTCCTCCTGCTTCCTGTCAGTGGGGAGCAGAGTGGGGGATGTGAACAGGGCCCCCTCCTCATGCCCAGATCAGAAATCATCCAAAAGAGTTGCTTTAGAAAATGAAATGATGGTTCATGTGCAACAAGGTTCTCTGGAGACCCTGACGGTTTGCTCTCTGACTCCCGGACAGAGTTTTGGCTTTCCTACATGCCAGGGCTCTGCTGAGCTGACAAGAAGCTTTCCTTCAATTCAGTGACTTATGGTACAGAGACAATGCCTTCTGTGGAAAAGTTCCTGAAGGCTCAATTATTAAAAGAAAATTGACTCTCAACTAGGATGTGCTATGTTTTTAGTTTTTTATACACATATGTGTTCGATACTGAACTGGTTTTATACCGAGGCATTCCTATACTGATGAAGAAGGAAATGTTCTGGTCTAGAGAATCCCAGGGATGGGGGAGCCTGGTGAGCTGCCATCTATGGGGTCGCACAGACTTGGACACGACTGAAGTGACTTAGCAACAACCTATCCTGATCAAATAATAGCATACAATTAACATAGCTAATTGATTCTTTCCTCCAAGAAGAATTATGAGGATTTGGGTTAGTTAGCAGGATGTTAGACTCATAGATGATATTTTAAAGTATTTGTTGTGTATTGTAAAACCTGAAGAACTTGAAGAATTAAACCAATGTGCTACAGCCTGTAGATACCATTGTTGGTCAAGTTACTAGTAAATGTATTTTTATGAATTCTTCTCTGAGAGATTTCTTCGAACAAGGGATGTGTGTGCACACATGCTATTTTCAGGAATATCTGTATTTTCCACAAAAACAGGATTTAGAGGAAGATGTAAGACAATTTATAAAATATTGTGAGCTGATTTTACAACCTGTTTTTTCTAAAGAGTGGGTTTTAGCATTTTCCTTATAGTAAGAGCCACTGGGCCGTGTTGATGGCTGGTCACGTGCTGTGGAGCCTTTGGAGAGTATTCACTAATACGCAGCCATGCTGACAGGACAGTGAAGGAATTGTCAGGGAATGGAAGCCTAATATGGACCAATACCTATCCCTTCCATGCCTGAACATTAGGCTGGCAGTGAACAGCCTCATAAATGAATAGTGTCTGCCTGCCTAGTGTCTACACAAGGAGGAGGAATAAATGTGGCTGACATTTTCTACATGCAAGGTGGGTCTCCAGCTCAGAAATAAAATCCTGTGTCTTTCCTGAGCTACTTTCAGGAGGTTCATTGACAGCATATCTCTCTTATTTATTATTTGCCCAGGATGGTTTATAGAAGCACTGTCTTTTCAACAGCTAGGAAAAAAAAAGGAAAGATGGCAATGGAGAGGCAAGTAAATATCTTGACAATAATTTTCTTTTCTTCCTTCATTCCTTCCCCTCCTTCTCATCTCTCCACCTCATTCCTTCCTTTCTTCATTTTTGAAAAAGTATGACTTACCTACCTGCTTCAGTCATTCCTTGGGCATGAGCAAGGCTGTCAGGGTATTTCCTGGCAAACTGGACCTAGCCCCTTCCCCTGATTTTGTTGCCACACTAACAAAGCATTGGATTCACCTTCTCTTCTTGGAGGGGTGAACAGCAGGTCCCAGCAGCAAGGCTGAAGGAAGGATGGCAATACCACAATCAGCATCTCAGCCTAAAGCAACTCCCAGCAAATTGGGATAAACCTTTAGGCTTCTTTGGAATATTTGGAATCTTTAGATGTCTATAATTGAACAGATGGTAAGGGATAACTTTCAATTTTTTTTTCCCCTTGAGAGGGTTATCAAACAGTAAAAACCCTCCCTGTAATTTTGAAGGTGAAATTCCTCTATCTTCCTATCCCTTTCCTTGATCACACATGAATTCCAGGTCATTATAGGGATAACTCAGTTAATCATGTTTCTCAGGTTTTATTTTGTATGTGGATCCCCTGGGAGGGAACATTCTGTCCCAGTGAGTAGGTGAGGCCCAAGATTCTGTGTTTCTAATGAGCTCCCAGGTAATACTGATGCTGCCACCTGAGGACCACACTTTGAGATCAGTTAAGTTCAGTCGCAGAGATGTGTCCGACTCTTTGTGACCCCATGAATCGCAGCACGCCAGGCCTCCCTGCCCATCACCAGCCTCCAGAGTTCACTCAGACTCACGTCCATCGAGTCAGTGATGCCATCCAGCCATCTCATCCTCGGTAGTCCCCTTCTCCTCCTGCTCCCAATCCCTCCCAGCATCAGAGTCTTTTCCAATGAGTCAACTCTCCACATGAGGTGGCCAAAGTAATGGAGTTTCAGCTTTAGCATCATTCCTTCCAAAGAAATCCCAGGGTTGATCTCCTTCAGAATGGATGGCTTGGATCTCCTTACAGTCCAAGGGACTCTCAAAAGTCTTCTCCAACATCACAGTTCAAAAGCATCAATTCTTT
>SJYC01091023.1:0-14574 GCA_006408675.1 Madoqua kirkii
TCGGCCGTTCCTGTGCCGTCGCAGCCTGGCACTCTAGGCTGCTGCCCCTGACCTCGGACGTGGAAGGTCAGGGGCAGAAGCGCTTAGTGCACCAGCCTGGCTCTCGCAGCCGCCCGCACTTAGTGTGCCTTGAATACCCATGCCTTAGAATGGACTCTGGCATTTGCATTCATATTTTTCAAGGATTTTTACTTTAGCTAGATCCAATTTAAAAATGTATACTTAAGTGATGCTAAGTGGAATGTCTCGTGAAACTCTGCAAATTATCTTGAAAGATAAAAAACTGAACACCACAGTTAAAGACTGCTTGCAGGCTGAGGCTGTTCATCACCTTTGCAAACCTTCTCTTTTTGATATGGAGAACCATGAGGAAAACTGCTGAGTCATAACAGAGTTCATTCCTGTTAAGTGTATCCTGAGACAGCGAGACTCTTCCTGTTCCTTCCAGTAACTCTTTGTGAACAGCAAACTGTCTCCTTTCTGACTCAGTTTTTGCAGTCACACATTGTGAACATGAGTGGATACTCTTCCAACACAGCTTGACAGGTTCTGTTTTGAGATTTGAAAACTGCTGAGTCATAACAAAGTTCATTCCTGTTAAGTGTATCCTGAGACAGCGAGACTCTTCCTGTTCCTTCCAGTAACTCTTTGTGAACAGCAAACTGTCTCCTTTCTGACTCAGTTTTTGCAGTCACACATTGTGAACATGAGTGGATACTCTTCCAACACAGCTTGACAGGTTCTGTTTTGAGATTATACAATCAAACAGGGGACTTACGACTTACATACTACATATTTCATTTAGATGGATCTAGGGTGAGAGTCCCTTGGACTGCAAGGACATCCAACCAGTCCATTCTGAAGGAGATCAGCCCTGGGATTTCTCTGGAGGGAATGATGCTGAAGCTGAAACTCCAGTACTTTGGCCACCTCATGTGAAGAGTTGACTCATTGGAAAAGACTGATGCTGGGAGGGATTGGGGGCAGGAGGAGAAGGGGATGACAGAGGATGAGATGGCTGGATGGCATCACTGACTCAATGGATGTGAGTCTGAGTGAACTCCAGGAGTTAGTGATGGACAGGGAGGCCTGGCGTGCTGCGATTCATGGGGTTGCAAAGAGTCAGACACAGCTGAGCAACTGAACTGAACTGAGGGAAATGTGTAAAAATATAATTTTGAATCATGATGCTTATTATGTGCCAAATACCATGCTACCATGTAGTAAGTAATACATTTGATCCTCCAAAAAAAATCACATTAGGAAGGTATTATCTTTATTTTGTGGTTAGAGAATTAGAGGTACCAAGACAATAAACAACTGTATCCTGGTTAAGACAAGCACATGGACCTTTTATGGTACGAGGTTGCAAGCTGAGGGCCTGCAACTCAACTTCCGATTTTTAATTTGCATGAAGATTTTTTAAAGAATTGAATTAATTGTCAATAGATACTATTTCCCATTTCTTAAAAAATACCTGGAGTATCTGGCAGCTTTAGACTTGCATTCCTGTACAGCAAGCATCAGCTGGTACAGAGTAGCAAAACCGCCTGGGCTGTGAGCGTCCAGCTTATGACAGTTTTCACCTCTCCCATGTTACTCATATTTGTTAGTTCCTGGCTCCAGGAACCATTTGAGTTTGAAATCTCTGTGCATACTCATTGTTGAAGACCTTCATGAAACTAGGAATCACCATCCTAGTTAGGATTTTATTGAGCTTTCATGGGGTGGAAATCACTCTGCTGGATTCTATAGGGCTTGGGTACTAAAGACCTATGGCCCAGCCCTCAAGACTTCTTGTGCTCTGATCATACAGAAATACTGTCAGAGTTTAGAAGTATAGTACTTCCTGTCATGTAGTGTCAAGGAATGCGGTCAGTAACCCTAGCATGTGTTAATGGCAGGACGATATGCTGGGCTAACAGGAAACTGATTCAGGTGTGCTCCATCTTGCCTCTCCTTTCTTTCCTTTCAGATTTACCATTTTACTTTTTGCAATAATTCATAGCATAAGATGCAGAAGGTGCCAAGTGTAACTCCCTAGAGAGGGGAATAATTTCAAAGATATGTACTATAAAAGGCCTCATAATATTTATGTTGAGAGAGAGAGAGAGTGAGTGAGATATAGGGAGTTTTACTTTTTCAATGTTTTATCCTTTAGAAAAGAATTGGATTATCTTATTAAAGAGTCCAGAGAAGGCAATGGCACTCCACTCCAGTACTCTTGCCTGGAAAATCCCATGGACTAAGGAGCCTGGTGGGCCGCAGTCCATGGAGTCGCTAAGAGTTGGACACGACTGAGCAGCTTCACTTTCACTTTTCACTTTCATGTGTTGGAGAAGGAAATGGCAACCCACTCCAGTGTTCTTGCCTGGAGAATCCCAGGGACGGGGAAGCCTGGTGGGCTGCCGTCTCTGGGGTCACACAGAGTCGGACACGACTGAAGCGACTTAGTAGCAGCAGCAGCATTAAAGAGTCACTTGAAAGGCATTTTCAGTTTAGGCATGACTTACTCACTGCCTTTCACAGTCTGGGTCATCAAAGATGTAGCTCTTCCAGAGAGAATTTTCAAGACCTGGGACAGTCAAAGGGGGTATGAGTGTGTGTGTGTACATTTATGTGTGACTGTATGCCTGCCGAGAGAGCTCTTCTGACTGAAGGGGCCTGGTTCAAAGGGAAACTACATTTTCTGGTCTGGGTGAGTGGGAAGGGGTACAGTACATATGGATAAGGCAAGTGAACATGCTTTTAATCAGCCTGAAATACTAGCTGGCATAGATTTCTTTTGCTTCCAAGCAGTCATGTAAATATGGGTGCTTAGGCCAGAGCTCATTATTATTCCTGAGTGGTGTCCTTGGCCTCTAAAGAAATGGCACCTGCTATGAATTTCTGTGTTCTGTGAGTTCTGTAATCTCTCTGCAAAGCCCTCCTGCTTCCTACTCTGCAAGAGTTTCACAGGATGTGTCTTTGAACTATTTATCTCCAGGAAGGACTGGGGCCTCTACCAGTTCTTCCAGCTTCAAGGGCAGCAGGTGCATTAACTCTAGACTGTCCTGGACATTGTTAGCTGAGGCAGTGGCAGATAGAACACAGCAATAAAGGAAAGGAAGCCAGAAGAGGGTGGTTGTTTGCTGAGGCCAAGGTTATGGGGAGATTTTAGGCAGATTGGTGCAGAAGATAGAAACAAGACAAGGAGGATTTGGGATAGTGGACGATCCAGTCGACCAGTGTTTGCCCTGCATGATAGGGGAAAGAAATGTGACTATAATAGCAGCCTTTACTGAGCTCTCATTATAGAAAGCTGGCCCTGCTTCAAGTACTATGAGATACTAACATTCTCATTTTACAGAGGAGGAAGCAGAAACACAGTGAGGTTAAGTAATTTGTCCTTTGTCGCGTAGGGAATAAGTGGTAGAGATAGGATCTAGACATCCTATTTCTACTGCTCTAGCTGACAAAACACTCTGCTAGGATGGCTCTGAAACAGAGGAGAAGAAAAGGAACACGGCTGGGAAAGAATTGGGTAGAAGAGGGGCAAAATGAGAAGGAAGGTGGAGAGTTCTCCACCCTGTTTGGTCTCATTCTGGATGAGGATCATCAGAGACTTGAAGCAAGAGAAGCAAAAGCTAGAGGAGTTCGTCACCACTAACCTAGCGTTAAAAAAATGTTGGAGACTTCCTTAAAGAGAAAAGGGCATGACTAGAAACAAGAAAATTAGGAAAGAAAAAAAATCTCACACGTTAAAAATAATATAGTAAACGTAGCGGTCAACCACTTATAAAGTTAGTGGTGGTGGTGGTGTAGTCACAACCCCATGGACTGTAGCCTGCTACACTCCTCTGTCCATGGGATTCTCCAGGCAAGAGTACTAGAGTAGGTTGCCATTAAGTTAGAAGGAAGGTTAAAAAACAAAAGTACAGAAATTATCTATATCTGACATAATATGTTAGGTGATATACAAAATAAAATATATATAAAATATGACACCAAAAATATAAAACATAGGGGTAAAATAAAAATGTGGTGCTTTTAGAATGGGCTCAAACTTAAGTAACCATCAACTTAAAATAGACTGCTATCTAAATGGCAACCCACTCCAGTACTCTTGCCTGGAGAATCCCATGGAGTGGGGAGCCTGGTAGGCTACAGTCCATGGGGTCTCAAAGAGTCAGATACGACTGAGCAACTTCATTTACTATGGTAACAATAAATCAAAAACCTATAACAGATACACATATTAAAAAAAAAGAATACATAATAACCCTAAAGAAAGTTATAAACTCAAAAGGAAAAGAGAACAAGAGAAGAAAGGATCAGAGAATGACAAAAACAACCAGAACAATGAGTAAAGTAGAATTAAGTAGGTATCTATAAACAAGTACTTTAAATGTAAATGGACTGAATGCTTCAATTAAAAGACATCAGATGGCTGAATGGATAAAAAATATAAGGCCTGTATATATGAGATTAGAGCCTCATTTCAGAGGCAAACACACACACAAATTGAAAGTGAAGGAAAGAAAAAGCATATTCCATGCAAATAGAAAGACAAAGCCAGGTGGCAATACTTATATAAATAAATACAGACTTTAAAGCAAAGAATGGCTTACATAATGATAAATGGATCAATACAAGAGGAAATAACACTTATAAATATCTATGCACCCAACATAGGAACACCTCAATATATAAAGCAAATATTAACAAACATAAAGGGAGATATTGACAGTAGTACAATGATAGTGGGGGAACTTAGTACCCATTTACATCAATAGATAGATCATGCAGACAAAAATCAATAAGTAAACATGGGCTATAAATAACACTTTACATCAAGTGATATATGTAGCACACTCTACCTCAAAATAGCAGAATACACTTTCTTGTCAAGTATATATGGAACAATTCTCCAGAATATAATACATGTTAGATTATGAAATGTCTCAATAAATTTGGGAAGAATAAAGTTATATCAAGCATCTTTTTTGACCACAGTTATATGAAGTGAAATCAGTTACAAAAAGAAAACTGGAAAAAATAGAAATTTGTGGAGGCTAAACAATATGCTACTAAACAACCAGTGGGTCACTGAAGAAATCAAGGGCAGATTAAAGAAAAATACATTGAACCAAATAAAAGTGAAAATACAGTATTCTAAAATCTATGAGACATGGCAGAAGCGATTCTAAGAGGAAACTTTAGAGCGATACAGGCCTACTTCAGGAAATAAGAAAAGTCTCAAATAACTTAACCCTACACCTAAAGAAAGAACAAACAAAGCCCAAGATTTGTAGAAGGAAGGCGATAATAAACATTAAACATCAGATAAATAATATAGAGACTAAAAAAGGTCAGTAGATAAGATCAATGAAACTAAGCTGATTCTTTGAAAAGATAAGCATAATTAATAAGTCTTTAACCAAACTTATCAAGAAAAAAAGAGGGCTCAAATAAATAAAAGACTTATTGTGGCAATCAATTGGTAATATATACTAATGTCAAGTCACTATATTGTACACTTGAAACTAATATAACCTTGTATGTCAACTATATGTCAATTAAAAATGATTCTAGGTATCTGCTTTTGCTGTACCACTTGTGCATGTGGCTTTGAGCCTCAGTTTCCTTGTGTACAAACTATGCATGATAGAGTAAGTGCTTGTCAGAATGAAGTGAAAAAGTTAGAACACACTTTGGGCATAGTGTTTTGTATGTGGTGGGACACTAGATGTTGAGGTTGTTTGTTAACACATGAGTAGAAAGCTTAATCTGATCATCTCACTGGTGTGCAAGGTAAGTTACTTTCCTTCCGTGACACATGTTCTTGGCTGATGTCTCTGCCTCTCTGCTGTTGGGTAGACCTGTCAACTTCTTTATTTGCCTCTTATCGCTCTGTTGATTATTTGAAGAGTCTGCAAGAGCATCACATTTTCCTCTTTGCACAGGATCAGTGATCTTGGCCTCTTGAGCCTGTTTATTGACCATTCTGTTAGTTACTGCCACAGCTAAATGGTATCAGTGGCAAAGTCACTGCTATGAACCTAACAGCCTCTTGGAGTCCTAAGGACCACGCTTTTCTGTCTTGCCATAGCAGGGTCATTTGTTCAAAGTCACACAAAATTAATTCTTCTGTTTTCTTTATAGTGACTGATCAGATCTCAGAGTTTACCAGATCCTGCTGTCACTGACCCTGGTGTTGTCTAGAGGTTGCCTTCTAATTGGACAGTGTGGCTGAGAGGAGACAGGTGTGCACAACCGGGAGGAGAGGAAACAGCAGTACCTCCTTGTTTCCCATCTCACCTGTACCTAGCTGACTTCAGTCCATCTTCATCTCCATCAGGACCCGTGTGGATGCAGCAGGGACACAGGCAAGGCTTAGTGCCCTCTGGTCTTTCCTTTCAAGGATCTGCTCTGCACTTCGCTTCCTGTTCCTCCTCTTGTTTTATTCTCTGCAGGTTGTTAATTAATCTTGACTTGAAATGTCACTGTTCCTAGCGGTGTTTGATTTTTAATGGAAAAATAGTGAAGAAAGAAAAGCCTGTAGGATCCCAAGGGATATATCTTTCTGGAGGTAGAATTTCAGGTTTTGGCACAAGATTTCCTAGTTGTTGAAATTCCCAATCCTAGTCCTTTTCACTTTTGGCTCCTTGTGCTCAGACTGCTCGTCTTCCTAATTAACAGCTAGCTTGTCACCTCTCTTCATTCAGGTCCCTGCAAAAATATTGTCTCCCCAGAAAAGCTTATGCTGGGTTCTTCATGTAGTCTATTATCCCCCATCAACATTGATCTTGCCTTAATCTTTGTCATAATACTCACCACTAATTGATACTATATTCTCTATTTTAATTATCTGTGTACTCTAAATAGAATTCAAGCTATGTGAGCTCAGAGACATTGTTTCATCATTACCCTGTGCCCTAAAATAGTGAACTGAACTGAACTGAGGCACTATAGGATTTTTTGAGAAATTCAAGTGAGTCATTGGAACACATTTTTTGGTACTTCTTAATTTTATCTTTATATTTGTATATAATATGATTATGCCTTTAGCGTATTATGTGCCTTTATTCATTGGTTGAATTTACAAAAATTATTAACATCTACTAAGTTGCAATCATTGGGCTGATGATGAGAATAGGAAAAAGTACATAAGGCACAATCTCAGCCTTCAAGCTGCTCATGTCTAGTACAGAAACATATGAGTAACAGACATATACAACAGAGTGTTAGGATTGGTAAGATAATACATATCTGTAGTATTTCAGGAAAGTGATAAAGAAGAGTAAGAATTAACCAGGAGACTCAGATGATAAAGATGTCTTTCCAGGCAGAGGAGGTTAGCATTTGTAAGGTCAAGAAGGTATAAGAGTTCATGGCAAATTCATTGATGTGCAAGAAGTTGATAATGCCCATATAGATAATATGAAAAAAAAAATTGAGTGAGGTGGAGCTGAACATGGAGCTGAACATAAGTGAGATAAAGTGGGAAGTTATACAAAGTCATGAATGTCATTTTAAAGAACTTGAATTTTTTTCATCAAAGAGCCAACAAAGGAGTTTTAACAAGATGAGATGCAATTAGATATGTGTTGATTTACCCTCCTTGCTTCCTTTCAGATTTCCTTCTACACCCAGAATTAGCATCAGCCACAACAGGGGACCAGTACAGGTGTAGAAAAAAATTGTATATTTACATTAAGTATGACTTAGGGTCAGTGAGAGATAAAAAAAAAGTCTATAGTACTCAGGTGGTTCTCTGGTTGGCATAGCTCTTTATAAAACTTTTTAAAATGCAAAATTTCAAACACAGGCAAAATAAGCACATGATTTAATTAACCTCCATGAACTCACTACCCAGCTTCAAAATGTGTCAATATTCTGTCATTCTTGTTTCATCTGTACCTCTATCTACTTTTGATCCTAGCCAGTAAAAAGTAAGAGGTTTATAAGGTTCAGTCAGATGGAGTCATAGACAAGGGAGCGAGGGAAGAATATAAATTCAGAGTTCTGGGTGAAGGATTGGTCTCAGGCAAGCTCAGAATGGAGGAAAGAGGAAAGAAATGAATGGATGTGAATAAATGTCTAGGTGGAAGAAATGATGCTGGTGGGAAAGCAAGCTTCTTAAATGCAGGGTCTATGTCCTATCTGTCTTTGAATTGCTTGCAGTCAGCACAGTATGGCATGTGATAAGCATGCAATAAGCATTTGTTCAATTGAAGTGAGCTCATGCCCAGGGTCCCTGTCTTCTTCATGAAGTCTAGGCTTGGCCATTGATGGACATGATCTGTCTTTGAATTGCTTGCACTCAGCACAGTACTGCATGTGATAAGCATGCAATAAGCATTTGTTCAATTGAATTGAGCTCATGCCCGGGGTCCCTGTCTTCTTCATGAAGTCTAGGCTTGGTCATTGATGGAATGAGACAGACATAGAGAAAAGAACACAGGGTCATTAAGCTATAAACTAGCTTCAGTGGTACGTGGAGTACCTGCCACTGGTCCACACATGAAGCTGCTTCTTTTAATGTGTTCTACAAAGTATGTGCAATATCAAGAAGGGTAGGTTTCTTCTTCAGTGTTTAAAAGAAAAGGGTAGTGAGTGATTTAAGAGCAAGCATTTTCAGTCTTTGCATTCCCTTTTTAGCTACCTGCTTAGAGGACTCTTGGAGTTCAAAAATATTGCAGAAAAAATTTTGAACTTCAATTTTCCTCTCTGGTTTCCCTTTCATTTCCTTTATTTCTTCATTATCATTGTATATCATGAATGCAGCTTGTTCTTCTCTAATCTAACAAAAGTCTCTTGACTCGGTTTTCTAAAGTGCCCAGACTGAAACTCAAAGTCAGAGATCTTCCTCCATGTGCCACCTTGTTCCAGAGAAGACAAAACAGGATAAACTAAGATAAAACAACAGATTTAACTTGGAATTTATAAAAGGTGATAATGTGGAGCGAAACAACATATTCAGTGCTAAAGTTACAGACAAGTTGTAATGATCTGTTAGATAATTCAGACTGGGTGAAATGCACGTTTCATGTTATATATTTATAGTTATTCATCTAAAATGTATTCTGAAAAGCAGTAGGCATTCAGATATATTAATCTGAATATCAAAGATGGTGTCTAGTTGTTACAGTTACTGGGTATTAGCACTTGATATAAAAGAAACGAGGGGAAGAAGGTTATTTGAATTTTTAAAGCTATTTTACAAATGTTTCTATCTCCATCATTCTGCCAAAATTTAAAATATTTAGGACTCAAATTTTCATTACACAAGAGTTCATACCCTTCACATGCTGGTAAATTTTTATGGTCATGAAATATCCTATCCTTCCTATTTTCTGCAAAAGTTATTCAATTCTAGAAACTTATTAAACACTTGGCTCAGACAGGTAAAGCATCTGCCTACAATGTGGGAGACCTGGGTTCAATCCTTGGGTCAGGAAGATCTCCTCGAGAAGCAAATGGCAACCCACTCCAGTATTCTGGCCTGGAAAATCCCATGGACAGAGGAGCCTGGTAGGCTACAGTCCATGGGGTCGCAAAGTGTCAGACACAACTGAGCAACTTCATGTTCATTTTCACTATTAAACACCAATCATGATGACTGCCATACTCAGTGAACTCAGAGTCTGGTTGATAGCACCCAATTGAAAAAATCACCTCGTATATAAAGGCTTTCCCAGAATTAACCTGTTGTTGAGGTCTTCTCTTTCAAGTTCCAGTCACTTCCTACTCTTATTCATATTATAGCAGTTCTCACAGTATTATATAATAATATTTTGGTTTTGTTTCTAGATGGATGGATCGTGCCACTTTGCTCTGTCTTTTGAGAGACAGCTTTCCATGGCATTTCTCTGTGCCTCATGACAAGTTTGGTCAGGGACTGTCTTTTCAAGGATGTTTGTTTAGCAAACAGCCTGGGAACATGCTGTGTCTCACATACTCTGAGGGGCAGAGGGAGAATGTTTTTCTGAGCAGGATAATAAAGATACCTCCCATGCAGCAAAGGTTGAGTAGATTACTAGCAACCTTCTTTAAAAGATAGGATTGCCTAAACTCCAGGTTCCTCAGCTGTGACACAAACCCACTGTGTGCACCTCATCCACCGGGGCTTCCTTCCGCATCACCTGCCATCAGCTTGGGCTGAGCAAGGAAGGAAGATGGATGTGAATGTGAAGCTCATCCTACCTGCCATGCTGTGAGTAATCAGGCCTTTTTCTTCGAGCCCAGGGTCTTGTATAGTCTGCCAACATCCATGAAGTGGGGTAGACTAATTTGTTAGCTTGAAAGTAGGGCACAATTGCAGACCTTTCACTGTTCTTGAGTTTCTTCACTATCTAGGGCTTTGCCTGGCACAGTGTCGAGGAGTGTCGAGGAGTGAACTAGGCTGTTCAGTGTGAGTGCATTTAATTATAGTTTTAGCTGTAGAGAGAATGCTGTCATCAATATTTTTCAGTTACCAGCAGCATTATCCTGATAAATTGCTTAACCTGCCTCACGTCAGTGTCCTTATGTGTAAAATGGAAGAATGAAAGGATAGGTTTGTGGTGGATATAGAGATGTGCTGTCCAGACCTCCTTCTGGGAGGCACGTGTGGCCCAGCTGCAGGGATTGCCTTTAGGGTCTGCCTCAGCTGCAGAAATGACAACCCACTCCAGTCCTCTTGCCTGGAAAATCCCATGGATGGAGGAGCCTGGCGGACTGCAGTCCACGGGGTCACAAAGAGTCAGACGCGCCTCTACAGAGTTCCCTCACCTGAGACGCCACTCTTTCCCCAGTGGTCTGCAGCCAGGGGCTGAGCAGTGTGTGTGCAGGTTGTATAAAGGACAGCCATTCGGTCCCATCAGAGATAACTTTCATTGCTTCATTGAATTTCATGGTTTCATCGAGTCATTGCTTCAGAGCCCCTGGTAGATCGGCTGAGGTTTTGCCAGACCTGTGCAGCAATTCAGTTTTTCTCTTGGTGCAGTTGTGCTTCCTTTTACACATTTTCCTTCCTTTTATGGCTTTTGATCCCTAATAAACACCTTACTGCCCATCTGCCTTCTTTTCTCAAACATTCCCAGCATCTGCTTCTGGAGAACTCCAACTGTATCAGGATTACCAAGGTGGTAAGGGTGTGTAAATCACTCAGAGCAGTCCTCGCGTGTAGCTGTTACATATTATTGTTGTTGTTCTCATGAACATTATTATTATGATCAACATATGGAATACCCTAGAAGAACAGTTTTTGCCACTAAAGCTCTAATGGCATGGTGACCTACGTAAGCAAGTCACACTTCAGCCTATAAATGTCTCCAGGTTATAAAAATCAAAACACTGAGGACCACCAATCACAAATAGCCAACTCGGCTCTAAGCTACAGCCAATCGGGTAATTTATTTTCTTTGTTTCAGCAGTTTCTCTTTGTAAGTCCTTTCCCCTGGCTCCTGTGCTTCTAATCACTTGCAGTTTGGTGCTGCTTTATTTAAATTAATCTTTGCTTAAATATGCTCTTAAAAATTTTAGTATACCTCCGTTTATTTAACACTGGTAGAGAGCAAGAAAGGCAGTGGAGTTGCTTAAAACTGTATGATTTGATGATCCGTTGAAATAGTCAAGAGATCGTCAACCTGGAGAAGTAATGTTTATGAAGCACCTAGGAGATGCCTGTTGTTTTTTCTTAGTTGCTCAGTCACGTCCGACTCTTTTGTGACCCCATGGACTGTAGCCCGCCAGGTTCCTCTGTCCATGGGATTCTCCAGGTAAGAAGAATGGAGTGTGTTGCCACTTCCTTCTCCAGGGGATCTTCCTGACCTGGGGATTGAACCAGTGTCTCTTGTATCTCCTACTTGGCAGGCATATTCTTTACCACTGAGCTACCCAGTGAACACTCAAGATAGCTGTGGTCTGAGGGTGAGATTAGACTTTGGGTGAACCCAAAAGTGAAAACAAAGACAAATGTAGACACCAGTAAGGGGTACTGGGGCTCAAGGTAAGAGAAGCTTTTGAACATGACTGCTTTCAATGACCCATGCTCTCACTGGAGGGACACTTGGGGGAGATGCTCCCCAGATGCAAGGTCTTGATGAGGATGAGCAGGAAGGGAATATATCTGATGACTGCTGAGATTACTGGTCAGAAGAAAATTGAGAAATCTATTATTTAAACTTTCCATATAAAGCAGAAATCATATATTTATGCTCTCAGTATTTCCAAAACAAATATCATAGAGTTGTTTGTGTACTGTTGACTCGACATGGATGATGAACCAACTCAGTGGTAGAAATTTTAGTTTCTTCTTGGCTAGTTTAATTCATTTGTTATAGAATCATGTGCTCAAATAGATAACTAAATATCTTTACTACTTCACCGTGTAATGGAATGCCTGGAGATGTGGAACTTTTTTTTTTTTTTTTCCAGATTTGTTTTATTTATTTATTTATTTTTACTTTATTCTGTGTTACAATACTGTATTGGTTTTGCCGTACATTGACATGAATCAGCCACAGGTGTACACAATCTCCCAATACTGAAGCCCCCTCCCACCTCCCACCCCATATCATTTCTCTGGATCATCCCGTGTACCAGCCCCAAGCATCCTGTATCCTGTATTGAACATAGACTGGTGCTTCGTTTCTTACATGATAGTATACATGTTTCAATGCCATTCTCCCCCAAAATATGTATGTATTTAATAAGAGTTGTTGTCATAAAAGTTCCTAGAGAGCAGGATATTGAGGACACTCTGGAGAAGAACATTTTGGGGAGAAGACCACTCGAGTGGCTCCTTTTGCTAATGCAGGTGTAAGGTAAGGATCCTTCCTTTGACTGTTCTGGATTCTATTTCCTGTCTCCATTTCAAAAGTTTCTGGGGAAGCGATGGGTAACTTTGTCAAGGGATTAAAGAAACTTCCAAGGACACGGTGCTCTAGGTTTTGATAGGTTTCCTGTAGCTTAGAAAGTTGTTAAGTTCTGTCTGATGTACTGGGGTGGCCCTGCCTACACTAGTCCGGAGATGAAACCAGCTGGAAGGAAAGTCGTGTTCTGAATTCTGAACTGGCATTGCAGGCCTTCAGGGAGTTCTAGAGAGCCAGCCCAAATCACAGCCTTTCTGACATCATATAGAGTTCTGGTGTGTGTGTGTGTGTGTGTGTGTGCGTGTGCGCGCGCGCGCGCACGCGTGCGCACATGCACATGTCACAGAACAAGGCAAAAGTAGCATCCTTTTACCCCAGGTTACCTTAGTCACATATTTTCATTTTTCCTGAAGCCCTGGCAATGTCTGTGTCTGTGTCCCTCAGTATCCAATGCAGGAGACACAAGAGACACAGGTTCAATCCCTGAGTTGGGAAGATCCCCTAGAGGAGGGCCTAGCAACCCACTCCAGTATTCTTGCCTGGAGAATCTCCATGGACAGAGGAGCCTGGCGGGCTGCAGTCCATGGGGTTGCGGAGTTGGACATGACTGAGTACTAAGCATAGCACACAGCACAGGCTGGGTGGACAGTAGCTGGAAAGAGTGGTTTCATCGCCTGCAGCCTGTTCCAGATGACAGTAGGGGCAACTGCTTTGTGACAATTTGTGTGGAGCTGTTATATATAATACAATTGATTTCTCTTTCTGTGTATATCCTTTGTCAAACTAGATGTTTCCAATCCATATCCAAAACTGATCACTTGGGTCAATCTAGGAACCTATCCAAAAATCCCTTCTGGGGTTTTCTGAAGGAGCTAATATGTGTTTTCAGCAACAGGGACTGCTAGCAATGTCTGACTACAGGCTCACTGGGGTGTCTATCCAGGTGATACAGACTGTCTCACCCTCTCTTTTTTTGGTTATGTTAACCTAACAGATACATTTCACTCTCCCCATCCCCCTATCTGCTTGATTTCCTTTGGTGATAATTGCACAATTTTAGCACAAAGAGCCCATCCCCTAGGGAGATGGGCTCCAGTTTAACATAAGGCTTTGTGTGAAGAGACCAGAGATAGTTATAATATTGGGAAGAGAATTTTTGCCTTTTTCTGCTGTCTTCTGAGAAACTGCCTTCAGGAAAAACTAGTTTCTGTGTAGCTCAGGCCTGAATCACTAAAGTGTGACTGGACTCTGACTTCTAGTAGCAATAGCAGCAAATACAATTAAGGGGACTAGTGACACTTTCTGATGCCTTTTCTCTGATTAGTAACTAGGACTGACCTTCTTTGTTTGCATAAAACCCCTGGGCTTCATAGACTTATGAGAAGGGAGTGAGACACTAGTGAGAAAATACATATATTCTGCAGATAGGGGGAGGAGCTCAGAGTGGATGAACTAAAAGGAGTTTTAACCTTCTTCATGGGTGGGATGTAACAGATTAGTTCAGCTCAGTTCAGTCGTTCAGTTGTGTCTGACTATTTGCCACCCCATGGACTGTAGCATGCCAGGCTTTCCTGTTCATCATCAACTCCCAGAGCTTGCTCAGACTCATGTCCATCGAGTCGGTGATGCCATCCAACCATCTCATCCTCTGTCGTCCCCTTCTCCTCCTGCCTTCAGTCTTTCCCATCGTCAGGGTCTTTTCCAAAGAATCAGTTCTTCACATCAGGTGGCCAAA